>JARPRH010000762.1:183100-196839 GCA_031763665.1 Calameuta haemorrhoidalis
GTCGCACCCTGGGACGACGCCGGTTATTGATTGGCTGCCTGTTGCTTTTAACCCTGCTGTCGCTACCCTTACCCTGGCCTCTTTCAGCCGATGTCTCCACGTTACTTCTGTCTGTCGACTGCCAGTCGGCCTTACCTGTGCTGGCAACCGTTTCCAGTTTTAATCTATGAAGAAAAGGGGTGAACGGAACAACCCCTGAAATCCCACCCTCGTACATATGAATATATCCAAGCTCCACTTTTATCCTTACAAGGGTGTATCTTATCCAGCCTTTTTCTCGGCCTTCTGAATTTCTTTATCCGTCCCTCCAGTTTCTTAACTACCCTTGGAAACATTGCTCCCTAATTTGCGGAAGCTCCTCGAGTAGACTCTAAGCGGTTTTATCTGTCCTCCAGTGCACGTACAGTCTGAATTGAAATAGGATTTTAAAATTAAACAGCTTTTTACAGCCATTAACTATTATATATACAGTCAAGTACGAAAGTCTTTGAAATTTCTTGAAACCCCAAATAAAATAACTTCATCCTTCGAAACGTAGTAGTGTATCCGTGGCCGTCCTTGTGCTAGCTACGTGTGTAGTTCAGTGTACTGATATGAACGGGTGGGGTTAAAGGTCAACTTGTCTGATGCTGCAATCGAACCTCCCACTCTTTCGGTCCTCTCCCTTTGTATTTTCCAAGCGTTCCATTCCCACGAAATTTCCTATCGTCTGAACGATTAGTTAAGAGGAGAACTCCCTTGGAAAAGGTATTCTTCGATTTCCTCTCTATCCGGGGCTCCAATTCAAACGCGCAGAATACCGGCACGTCTATCGTTGAGTCTGCGCTTGATATTTCTGGAAAGTCTCATGCGACTTGACGCGACTAAAGGGATGAACAAATGTCTTTCGTTGCTAGTTCTGGCAACGCGTACAACCCCTGACCGTTAATTCTCGGTAACCTTTGCTCTGTAATTTTTCTCAAGATCCTCTGACCTGCGTATGACAGCCATGCTTATAGGAATACGACGATTGAAAAGGTCTTGCTTAATAAACCAAGGGCTCCATATAGGCAGAACGGTACTAATAGATACCCCCTACGTTGTGCATTATAAATCTGACTTATAGTATTAATTATCTGTTAATTAATTAATGTCTCCAAATATTACGTCACGTTCCAAATATCGCACCCTTCCACATTCGGTATACCGCACCCTCATTCTCGAAGGGTGGAAAAGGAAGCTTTCCGACTGTTTTGCATATCCTATAGAGTGCCTATTGACTCATCGACCTCTCGGAATGCCAGTTTAAATATCCCGCCTGAAAGCCATGATGGAGAGCTTTACGGAATATAAATAAAATTAAAAATTATATATGTATATCTACGTAATTTTAATACGGAGACTTTTTTTCTTATTGGTAATTCGATAATTCGCTGAAACGACAAACTTTTATCGTGGATAAATAGTGCTTTAGCGGAATCCCACTCGAGCGAATATCATCGATTCCCTGTAGTGTGTAACCAGGGTCCGCACAATAATGGCCGCCACTCCACTGTCACTAGTGAATTTCAGGCGAAGTTTCTTACCGTGGATAAGTTCCTGTCGTCTCCCCACCCTCCTTTCCTAGTCCCATTGTCGTTTCCAGCAAGATGCTCACTCGCGTCTCACGAACTGAGAGAAATGATGCGCGTAGGACGTGGAATATTAAGTTTCATCGTGGAAAGACGTTCACTCTCCATTCGCGACAACGTTCACGTTATACATTGTCCTTCTCCAGTCCCTCGACACTCTGAATCCTGTATTTTATCACGTCCATCACCAACAACAACCCACTAGCCATTTTCTACCCTGACTCAGTTTAACATGCGTAAGTTTTTTTTTTTTCACGTGCCGACCCATCTCTCATTTTCTTCCTTCCTTTCATCCTCCTCCTCCTCCCATGACTCTTTCACCTGTAAGTATCTACTTGTTGCCCCAGCGCACCGAGGCCAATTCTTTTCAGAATATTTATTTGATAAATGAAGAAACTTCCGTGAATCGCGTGAGAGTAAACTGCGCTTGCGCAACACGTTTCAAAAACGTTCAAAGGCAGTTTCGCGTATAGGAATTGTTTTTTATTACCTGCCATGAAAAACCTTGAATTCAAATACGCAATCCTCTGTTCCCTTCGAGCAAAGGCAAAACGAAGAAAAAATTTTTTTTTCACGCTCGACATATCGTCGTTTCCACACAGGAAAATGTATTTCCAGTTATGGGATCGTAACTTCTTACAGAAGCGTCACTCAGGCAACTTTTCTTACGTGCGACGTCTTGCGGCTCCCGGTTGTACTAGGTACGGCGCCCACTTGAAAGACTCACTGTATATTGTGATATCTGTATAAAGTATCATATACCTAACCTAGTCGCCCGTTATACTTATCACCTGTATTATCGCTTTAACGGATATTTAGCTGAAAATTTGTTTAAGGTATTTTTTTTCAACTGAATTTTATTCTGCACTTGAGGAAATTCCAATGATTAATTATTGTAACGTGTTATTGCGGTTGTATGAAATTATTTATAGTGAAAATATATATCCTTATATACGATATGTATTATCATGGGCCATTTATATTAGGTAATAAACATGGACGAGGGGTAAACTGACCTTTGGACGATTTTTTTTTCCTTTGTTTAAGTATACGGATAAGCGAAAGGGTCTTATTAAGAAAATGGCGTGTGTTGATTAACACACTATAGAAAATATCCTAGTGTTATTATTTCCCTTAGTTGAGATTGGCTGTCTGATGTGAGCCAGCAAGGGTTCGTTGTAGAGTCTTATTAAATTTCAGTCTTTATTAAAAGTTACCTGAATTATATAGGGCGGTAACCATGATTAGCGTAAGGATACGGATATCACGCTTATGTAATTCTGCTGCTCGTCGGGACGCTTAAGCAATGTCTGACATAAGCTGCGATCATTTTCGCGATACATGAATAGCGTGGAATTGGGCAATGAGACGCGAGTTATAAATGTCTACCGAGTGCGACGTGTTACCAGTAAATCCTCTCGAGTACCTGGGGGTAGATATAACGGAGGAAGGTAATGGAATCATAATTGGGTCATGCAAAAATATTAATTCAACAATAGCTTAAGCAGATGTACAATTTAGGCCATTCCCTAGAATATAAATTATAATAAAATTAAAAATAATTGTATAAATAATTCCTATAAATATTTGACCACTGTCAAATGCATTATAATTGGCATAGTTTATCTTGCATATTCATATCACGTTATTCTAATGATTTCAGCTTGCCCTTCCATTCTTACGATTTCACTTTGTGAAATACGTAGACATGTTTGTATCTAATTATGTCACGGTATACTAGGGTCATTCGAATTTACTCAAAAACTCGACAGACGTTTCATTCTTCCCACGTATTGCTTAGACAATGAATAGGTTTTCCTGTTAAAGGGTAACGAGCAAGAGAGTTTGTTATCTTGCAAATATCCAGTAACAGTATAGAAATGAGAGACGGTGATATAGTGATCGAGGGATGGAGTTTTTGGGGCGAGGGGGGAAGGTGGGTTGCTGGATAATTATTTTGTGGAAAATGTGAGAACGAGGTGGATGATGCGGTATACGGTTAAACCCCTATTGTCTTATTATTGAAATCCATTGTCATGAGGTATTTAGTTGTCAATCGACTTACAATATTAGTATTTGTGACTAGACGTTAAAGGAGAGGAGGGTACGTTAAAGGGAATTAGCGTGATCGTAAACGAGTTAAATGGTAATGAGGATGCGCAGAAAATATTTGTGTCAAAATTGGTAAATGACGTATATGTGGGCACATTGAACAAGTCCGATAAATTTTCAATTAATTTTTATGAAATTTGATATACTTAAGTTTTTCGGGCCGCTGATCGCAAATCTGAATTCGATATTGGGAAATTTAAAATAGCGGGTTCGGATTTTTAATCAGCTATGTAAATAATGTCCTATGGATGAGCTTTATGGGAAAGTATGGATTTATTTGCTCTTATCAGTTTTCCGTACAAAACGTTGATTTCGGATCCACCAGTTAGCTGGTTAATTAGTGGCGAATGTCTAATAAACTTGTAGAATTGTTGTCAAGTAAAGTTTGAGAATTTTGAGTTTTTTTCTTTTTAGCCGTTTTATTAACTTTTTTTTAGAAAGGGGTGTGGTTAGCTGCATTTTTTATGGGATCTGTCAGGATTTTGACATTTTTTCATATTATACAGAAATTCGAGTAGGTACTCCAATTGTATAATTGGAGCTCATGACGATAGTGTTATCTAGGTACATATTTTTTTCAATGGTGCCGATCGATTTCTAATTCATGATTTTTGGACTCTATTGATATGAATATATCGTTGTGTTTTGGGGCCAACTGAGGTTAACGTGCGATATTAACACAATGGCGAAAACCAACCGCGCACGCGTTCGCTGTATATCGACCCTGGCGATGTTCATCCCTCTTCGTCTTTTTGTGCTTCCAAGTCAAAGAATATATAAACGGTAATTCCGATCGAGTTTCAATTAACTCGAATTTTGTTAAACTTTAGGACAACCCTTTTTCTTTTTCCATTTACAATTTTTCGCGTTAATTTTTTTCAACCTAACATTCCCGCTCTGTTGGTCGTATCTTTTAGCATTCGTTGTCGATATTGCCCCAAGAGAGAGAATTCCAGTTTCATTAACTCCGTTGATTGCAAAGCTTTAATGACCCGACGTAACGAATACTCGGCAGATAAAAAAACAGGGAAAATCTCCAAATAAATGCAACCTCGCGTAAACTACTGTTGCCGATAAAAAAGAGTTCACCGCTAACCCCACTAGGGTATGTCCGCGAAGAAATAATGGAATTGGGTAGGAAAAATTGAAATGATAAAAGAAATGCTATATATAAAAAATTATATATATATATTTTATTCGATTTATTGGTCGTTGGTTAATTCGACCCCCCTTAAAATTGTGCAATCTCGTGGAGTTTGATTTTGGCGATGACGATCAAAGCTTCATTAGGAAGTGCCAAACGCGCTACTCGCTTTCCTAAACTACAGATGGCACTCTCGTTCTCTCTATCTATCTCTCTCCTCTTCCAGGGTTTCACCGAGTATTATCAAAGCGTCTGACGGCGGTAGCGCGAACGATCTTCAAAGACGATTCGCTGAACTCAGTAATAAAGTCCTATGGGTACGTCGATACGAAGCACCTCCTACAGGAAGATTGCTGCACTTGGGTTAAAAATTTTAGGGTCGTTTCGAATGACTTACCGAATAAGTTTTCTGTTATTTCGAGCATGGACAGCCGTACGAAACGGAAATATAGAAAACGTTGCTAGAGATTAGGAAAATCGTCGGCGAAGCAGAAGGATGTTTCATCCCAAGTAAGAAAAGCATGATTCCTCAGGATACTTCTGTAAGGATTCAATGCTATTCGACGAGGAGTTTGGCGAACGTCTGATTGCACGATTGATCGACGAGATGGGTTTGGAATTCTGAAGACTCTTTTTCAGGAGGTCGAAGAGTAGATTTATTCTAACGTGGTAAAATTTGAAGGGACGGAAAAGGTCTTGTGTGTGTAAGGGATGCTGGAAAGATTTAAGGGACGGTAGTACTGACATTAAGATAATGGCCAGCCTGGATCCCACCTGAAATTGATAGCTCGTACGTAATGAGAATCTTGGTGTCTTCCCGAAGATTGAGTATCTTTCTATACTGGTATATAGGAGTTGTCAGTGCGCATGCGCATAACTGTAACAGTAAATTTTTATTATTTGCCATGTTGTTCGCATAGATTTACATTGTTGGAAAAGATTTTCTATATGAATCTCGACTAGTGGACTCAGTCTTGATGCACTTTGAAGTACCGTGCATCGGTGCAGAAAACGTTGAAAATTCTTGAAGATCCTCTATGGTAAGTTTCGTGAAAACATATTCATAGTAATTTTACGAGGAGACTGCCGGTACAGGATTTTATTATATGCAGATGTTCTTCAGTCAATTCTTCTTTTACTAGAATAGGATTTTATCCTTCTTCGTTTTCTATGCCTGGGTAATATTTAGCTTGAGGAATTTCTTTCTTTCGTCATTTTTATTTGCCTCGGATAAAAATGGTTCAGGGATCAACAAATTTAGGTAACATGTAAAATATTTTTTTATTTACTTGAACCCAGTGATCCTTATAGTTACCCTCGTAGATTTTTTTTTTATATGCACGACTCCCTGTAGGATTGTTAGGATTCATTGTGAACGACTCTCTCTCTTTCTCTCTCTTATCCTGCGAGGGTGCGCAAAACGTCCTAACAAGATCTTAAGGGAATTCTGTACCACGTATAAATTAACCGCCATTGTTGATACCTTCGTTTCCGGTCTGGCGGAATACGGGGAACGTCACAGGAATAGTTTTCCGGAATTGATCGGGCCTTGGACAGAGTTCACGCGTGTAATATTTTTAGAGCGTCCATGACCAGTTTAATATTTTACCAAGTTCCACAGTTACCATTATCATTTTAATGATTTACTATCGAACTGGTGATTCTATTGCACAGCATCCCTTTATATCAGAAAGTTATTAAGAAAAACAAATTGGACAATAGTTAGAGAAAAAAAAAAAGATTTATAAGTACCCTAATTTTAATGATCTTAAAATTGTTTTATCTAAATCACACAATGTATTTTCAAGCATCCTCTCGTTTCTACGAGATGAAATTAGACCCTTCCATCATCATTTACCCTGTGCAGATCAAGCGTTAAGCTTTTAACTGGTTAACGGCTAAGCCATGTAAGTTCCTAACTGGCCGTAGGGTGTCTGAAAAATATTAGATTGACCTGATATGTACACTTAGATAGTGCTTTTATGTTGCGCATTACACCCTATATTGTTCTGAATGATATCATTTCGATTTGTGATAAATTATTTTTAGCCTAAGCCCAAAGCCTCCCTAAGATCCTATTATACGTTCTATGTGGGTTGATTATGATTCGTTATACAATTATTTTTCTTCGGTCTTATTGCATTCTCAAAATTATATATTTCAATAATATTTATTATCAATGAATTTTTATAGTTTGATCGAGTTGCCAGTATCGTATTGACAGCTTGAATATTTGTTTTGACTTCTTCGTTATACTTATGGAAATTTATACAAACTTTTATCATTGACGTTTTAACGTTAAGTCTGTTAAAATATGGTGGCAGATCTTTCGAGCCAGCTTGAATATTTATTGGCTGAAAGTTTTTGCTAAATAATGTCAGGTTGACGTTCTTATTTTATATACAAAAAGAAAACGAATAACGTAGGCAGGCAATTTGATTTTAATTGAATATTGGATACTGGTATTATTTTTTATAAATATGAAATTCTTTTCTGTATTACGTTTACGTATGGTTGGTACATTGGTAGTAGCTAATTGAGTCTTATCTTGATGCATGCTGTCTGTTGATTTCGGGGAGGTAAATGGGATTGGCTTTGTTTATAGGTTGAATGCAGTGAATTAACAGGTTTATTAAATTTTTCTCTACAAGCAAAAAGCTTCGAAAATCTCTCTATTGTTGTTGAAAATCCAAGTGGGATTTTCGAGGAATTAAATTGTCGGAACGCAGGACGTTTTTAACGTTACGTATTCAGCAGCGGCTCCTTTGTGTATTTCCATTGAAAATCGGATGGGAACTAAAAGAAATAATGAAAATAGATTCTTGTCTACGTCGCTTTCACGATTTTTACTATGTACCGTCAGAAAACAATGTGGCTACGTAAGCTATTTTCATTGTGCCAATTTGAAATTACGGTATTAGTTTTATTAACTTTACTTTCATTTTGCTACGTTCATTGTACACGGGAAACGTGTGCTTTTACGTGACCATTAGCAGCTGCTGTGTACTGACATTTAATGAAAGAATAGAATTCTGACAGATTGGCGAACCACGTGTCATGAAATTTTATGTGGTCAACGTGGTAATATATTTTACGTTAGGTATAGTTTTTTTCGTTTTTTTTCTTCCATTTTTTTACTTTTTATTTTTCTTTTATTCCTTATTATACAAATCTACATTTTAACGTAAAAATTTTTGTTTATTACAACCAACAGATTTATTCTATTGTTTGGTTTTTGTTCACGGCTGATAACGTTCCCGGTACTTATTACTAGATTACTTATGAAAGTTGTTTACACGAGCGGTGTCCTATTTTTGTAGGATTTATGGATTTTCAGCAAGTTAGACTTATATGGCATTAAAAGACAGAGATAACTGTCTACGACTACACTTATTATACTTTACTGATAAGCTTTCACTGTGGCTCTTTACAGGTATCTCTTAGAACTGGCGGGAAATTTAAATTTTTTTCTTATAAATAAAATATATATCTGATTAGAACTTCACATGCAACGGTCAATTGACTTTGTTGTCAAATATTGGATTATCGGAAATTCCCAGTAATTTAATTTGTCCACCACCCTATTGACGAAGGGATAGGTGGACACTGTAACATATCTTATCGTCGGTCCAGAAGTTTATTTTATCGTGAAAAAAGACCCTTAGGAAATAAGGCCTCTCTCGGGTGAAAGATGGTCGCCTATAGACTTTTGGTTAGCGACTCAAGCTACTGTCATTTTTGGGACTGACGACAAATCAAGTTTCTTATTGTGTAATAAGGAACGTGGATGTTCCCTCTGATGGGACGTGATTTTATTATTTTTTCTTTTATATCATTTTTTTTACCATCCCATCGCTCTTTATTCGCATGGCAGAATCTGCGATATTAGAGGTATCGCTGTTACAACAATAGCCGTTATTACGATACGTTGAAAATCAATGACTCGTGAAAATCAAATGTCACTGGGGAAAATATCTTTTCATCGTGGACCATGGAGATGCTGTGATTTCATCATAATCTAAGTTTAATAAAAGGAGCATATAAAGCTATTGACAAACAGAATTATGGTTTCTAACGAAAGATTTTACGAAAAATATATATGTATGTATATATCCTCGTCGTACTACATGATGATCTTTGAATGATGCATGCAATTCAATGAGGTTTGTCAAACACGATATTTTATTACCCGTCCCCACGTTTTATCGTCTCTTGATATTCCGTAAATTCCTTGGCTAGACAGTCGTCTTATTTTAATGGCCCCACGAAAAGGTTTTACGGCCGGCAATTAGATTCAAGTTCCGGCTGGACTCTGAATGTGGGAGCAGGAAAAATACGTGAGGTATAGGAAAGTAATAAACTACGGTATATACTCAGACGAGTTCCGACTGTTATATGTCAACTGGATGTTTCGTGGTATACATACAGAGATCTTTTTTGAATTATAATTATTTTTTATCTTTATTGAACTTCAACGTTATAACTCAAATTATCGAAGAATAGAGTATCTACCGAGATTATTAATAATTATTTCGATTTAAGTCTCCATTATTCCCCTTTCGAATAGGATCTTGAGCCTGTGGTAATTAGTAGATTTATTCTATTCAGGATGCTGCATCGTGTCAGGAATATCCTAGTCGTATTATTTCGGTGTCACGTGGTGTCGTAAACAAAAGCAATATTTTCGCATTTTACGAATAGCAATATCTCAAAACCCCATAATTTTGTATAAGCAAAGTACACGTACCACAAATTCCAATCGTGTGAGTTTCGAAATGACATTTTTCAAAACTCAATACCTTTTGAGTTATTTTCGCGAAATTCCATTTTTTGCACAAATACAATTTTTCAAGGGTATACCTTTCTGTTACTACCCTAAGTTCATGACACGCGATATCCTGTTATCCCATTTTTTTAATACCCCTTTCAAACGATAATTAAGGGTGGCACGCAAATTCACCCCTGTAATAAGAAATACGCGCGGCATTTCATGCCGGAAATGAGGAAATCGACTTCGACGTAATTTTCAGATTGGGGAAGTAACGGCCAGCTGAATCCGGTACATGGTTACCGGAAGTGCCTAATTCAATGATTAAAGTCACCCCAATGGACTTAACATCCCTGAACGTATTTACTACCTAATTCGTTATACATTAACAGTCTCCCTCATCTTTCTTCAGGGTCAATCAACCCCACGGCGGAATTTCATCAGTATGACTGAAATCAACCTGAACAGAGATTCGTACCCCATCATCCACTCTCCTCGGTATTAATATTACACGTAAATCAGTTTTTACAGAATTCAATCGTAATTCACTGATTTTCCCCAATTCAAACTTGGCCATTCAGCAGGGCTTTTGAGAAGCCAATTTAAAAAAAGGGCTCGTTCCTCATTCACTCTTATATATCAGATTTTAATTAATTCCATAACGCAAAGTGCTTTCAGGCCTCAAATCAGCCTGACTTGGTTTAGTGTTTCTGCTATGCGTGTGCACTTACGTAATATATCTCCTATTTCTACTATTGCATCGTTTCGGAGGAAATGTCCATTTCCGGTAGCGGTAATTGGTTTCACTGCAGTCGCTATCTGGGCTTTCATTGTTTCTCTAGCGAAATTGTAGTGATATCTAGATATATGTATATATATATGTATGCATATTGGTTTCGAAATGGTTACGTGTTTTATGTACAATTTACAGTCGCGCTCTTGTTGAAAGTTTTTCTGTGACAAACGTACCTGTATACATTATATAAAGCATCAGACATTTTAAGTATTGAAATACTTGCCACTTTTTTTTAAATTTTAGTCTTACATTTATTTGCTTATAAAAACTTATAATATACTGCTATTCTTATGCTTTCGTTAATTCTTTTTTTTTTTTCTTTTAGAAAATATTAATTTTTTTTTTGTTTTTCAACTGGGGCTAATATGGCATCCATGGTCTTATGGTGGTTTCCATTTCGATTAATAATTTGTTATTGGGCTCTTCGCGTGTCAATGGCGATAAATTACTTACGGATGTCATTAGGCCCATTTTTAGGAAGGACGATACGTGTGCGTATGACTTATGCACTGCGTCATAGTTATATGCGTACGTGCATGGACACTGGAAGTGCAGATAAACTTTGAATTATTTTTCCTGAAAAATTTCATACGCCTAAATTTATCGTTGTATAGTGAATGAATTTCATAAAAATTACAAACATTCTAATTTACTACGAAACCCAATGTAAAAATGAAAAATGAAAATTTCAATATCAAAAAATATTTTTAGGCGATTTTTCTTATTTGGTGGATAGTACAAATAAGAGAAATTCTTTACTGATCAGCTATTTATATCGGCAGGTTTACGTGCGATGACGTGTAAAAATTGGAAATTCTATTGTTGAAAATTCGAAAATGTGAATATTACAAGGAAACAATATCACATAAGATACAGTCCCTCAGTGGTTTTTCTAATCTGTAGTCTAATTAGCTCGCCCTGGATATACGCTCTATGACGTAACGCACACGTGTCACAATCTATGATAATTTTAACGAAAATTTTTCCGAGTTAAAATTTTTTTTCAGATTTATGAATATCAATATAACTTTTAATTTATTGGACACTTCCGTTATTAAAGATCCAACTGGCATAATTAATTACATAAAGCGAATTACAGCGAAGCGCGAGTGAAAATGATTGCGTGTTTTATTTTGGCTCCACTCGACGCTGACTTAATTATAGGAATAGGTATAGGATAACACAAGATACCTTGATTAACAGACACTTAACTAATGTAATCCCAGTACCGTATAATTTAATGGGTGATAAGAAAATTTTATATTTTATTGATAACAAAAACAAACTTGTTAATCAATTTTTTTCCCCAATCATTACGCATGCAACGCTATGCGCCTAGAATGCATTTTTACGCGCATAGCTCGCGATTAACCTTTAACTGATAAGCTGCCTCTGTCATTACACGCATACTCCGTACCATATTTATCATAGTCCAGTCCACTGGTTCACCTCGACAGTTAAGAGTTAAGTAAGATTGACAGACTCGACTCACTCCACTTAGAAATTGCACAATTATCCAATTGCCGGACGATCTTTCCATCTCTGACGACAATTTACCAGAATTTCAGTGCAAACGAAATTCGCAATTCCCAGCAGAAAATTTCGCACGAGATGGATGTTCGCGAGTTGAAAATTTGCAAATAAATTTTATCACTACCCGACCCAACCTAACAGTTACGATAATTTCATGAAACAGTTCGGAGACACCAAACGGATCTCTTAGCATCAAATGGACCCATTGCGTCGTCACTGTGAGATCCAGCCTGAAGGTCGAAGTCAATGCGAGAGGTCATTTTGCCAGGGAACGATCTAAGAGTATTTCACTGATAAGAAATTATTTTATCAAAACCAACTTACGTCTACCGGTTAACTGACTTTGCGTACTTAGCCGTTTGCTCAATTTGAACTCGTTAATGGGTGCTTTTATATCGTCGATCTCGTCACCTCGCGTAATCTGAGCAAATTATATCGTCAATGGATCCACAAGGAACAAGGAGTAGAAAAGGCGGCGAAGGGGTAAGGAGCGGCTGAGTCAAGTTACTTTTCAATTGGTAACGTTTGATATTCGCGATCTGCTTTGACAAGTCTCTCTTGTTATTGCCATTACATACTTCGATGATGCGTGGGGGTAATCAGAAAATTGAAGTAAAAAATTAGGTTTAAGTAGTAGGGGTTGTTTTTCTTTGTCATATGGATGTTTTCTGTTTTCATTTGGAGCGTGTTACGCGATGTGTATATATCGTTACGGCAGCGACCGCGTATCGTGAGTGTGACGGTACTCAGGAGGGGTTATCATTGGCTCGTTTATATATGCCGTCCAGGGATAAATTTGGCACGGAGGGATGATATTCCTTCGGTGGGGTGAATACTCATTGAACCGTCTTCTAAACGGGAGTCAGGGTTGTCCTATGCTGTAGGTACCTATATCGAGATATTCTTGAACCTGGTAAGATAACTGCGGTTAGACCAAAATTCTTTATGGAGATAATATTTGATGTTAGGTTATCTCATCTTTCGGTATTATCTGTGAATATATATATTTGCTATTGTATTAGTTAGTCTGATAACGGAGCGAGATAAGGGCAGAATGTGGAATTGGCTCGGATGAAATGTGGAAATGGGATACGGATATTGGATTTATTTAATTCATTAATATTAATCGTACCGTTGAACCACACTGGTTCATAAGAATATTCTCTATTTTCAGTTTCCGTTAGAAAATTATACGCGGGCAGCAGCTGGGCAAAATTCATAGCAGGATAATAAATAGAGTGTAACCAAGGATGATATAGCTAAGACGAACTTGTACAGTTTTCTCATTTTCTTGGAACGTCTTATTTTTCCATTTGGAGACAGACGTTTTTCTCAGGGGAAAAAATGTCAGTCGTAAAAAAGAGGATCAGGCAACGAGCGAATTTATATTATGCTAAAAATGAGTGAAATCGGAGAGAAAAAAAATGTAAAAATTGTAAATAAAGGTATGAGTAATAAGTAAAAGAGAATGAAATAGAGATAAAAAAAAAATTGTGAAAAAAAAATTAAATTTGAAATACGTTGAAATTCTTAGCGTTATCCATTGGAAAAAAGGGAAAAATGTACAAATTGAAATAGCGTCAAGGGTTGTACTCGTACCGATGGTGCTACAAGGGAAGAGGAATACAAGGGAGGGCGCGGATGACCTAATTTTTGCCAAAGAGCAAAGCCGGCGAGAGCGCCCCTCGGAAAAGCCGCAGCTTTTCCGGATGCTACGTCACTGAGCACGAGCGTCGGTAGAATCGTTCCGTCAGTCGGGTCTCGACCGCCGTCAAC
>JARPRH010000762.1:198678-219378 GCA_031763665.1 Calameuta haemorrhoidalis
GATCGATGAAATCTGGGAAAGCGAGAGTTCTTAACGTTCCTTCTTATCTCTAACGATCTAAACGCGTGTAACAGCATATATAATTTATTTCATTTGAAATTTTGATTAGTCGTGAATTCCTTTTGAAATTGTATATGAAAGCGGCTGTCATCTCGAGCAGTGAGCGAACGCAAAACGAAAGCAATTACTGTTTGGGACAGAGGGATTGGGAGAGTGAAAAAAACCTTAGGGGTTAGACGAAGATGATGCTGGGAAAGTAGAGTTGAGATTTACGAGTACAGAGACTCCGTTGTCGTAGGATACTGGACCAATGTACAGAGAATAAATCATTATGGACTAATGAATTTAAGAGACTTGCCCGCAGGCACTTTTGTCATGTCTTATCTTTTGTACGTTACTTTACAAAGAATTATTTTACTTTGTCGGAAATCGCTGATACGAATTTCGAGCTCGATTAGTCGAATCCCATGTTATTTTTATCTTCCTAATCAAATTTTTATCGAAACTTTATTATCTGTATGTTATTCCATATAATGTGCCGTATACATACATATATGTATATATATCGCTGTATATACATAACACTGTGCAGCATTTTGATTCATTAATGGTCTGTATAAATAGCCTCCCTTTGAAAATCAATGGTCATTTCTTATTAGATGTGCTTATTCAAATTTTTTTTTTTTATAAATATCAAATGTATATATATATATATATATATATTGATACCTGTATGCTTACCCATAAAAGTGCTGTAGTTAACATTGATTCGTGAAATTACATAATTTAGACGTGTATACGATACAATTTAAAAATTGTGACAGATCCAATGCATTTAAAAAAATTTCGCGAGAACGTGTTAAAAGTATTAGAAAAGATATCAGCAGTAAATTTACATATCACCCAATTTTCAGTATTGCCCAATATTTTTTTCAAATATGTTTACATCATGGTTGCGCATAAATGAAAAATTGCAAAGATACACGCAGACATAGGAATCTGTCACTAAAAAAAAAATTTGGCACAAAACTTTCGAAAAGATTTAAAAGATTTAGCAAAACGTCGCAGAGCTTCAATTTAAAGTACAGTTGAAAATAATATCTGTTACGTATCTGTTTTTCATTTTCTTCCCTACCAATTCCCTTCTGCATTAATTGGATTCCATATCGATTGACGACGACGCTGTTGTCCAAATTTTATTATTAATTTACACACACCTTTAAAGTCTATTTATCTTGTCCAGTCATTCCTCTTACACATATGTGACCATATCACTGTCTCAAACGTACAGAAACCCACGTTTCAGTATCTGACGTAACCTTCTGATCTGGCATCTTTGTTATTACTAATAACAAAGATGCCAGATCATATTAGTTTCAAGCTATTCAAAAGGTGAAAAAATGGGCTGGAATCGGAGAGCCAGTTTTTGGGAAACAATTGAGTTTTCCGTACCGATTATACCAATTTCTCATAGGCGGATCTGTATTGTATCTCTTGACTTGATTTGTAAGCCGATCCTTCGTAACTTAGTCGGGTATAGGGAAACTATAGAAGGTTCATGATAACGTTTCAATGTTTATCTCGGTGCTAGACCTTTTCGGCCCACTGAGAATTCCATGGTTGGCCACATTAAGGGGTAATGAAATTTCCCAACTGGGAATAGTTTGTTTAGTCGAATAATTTGAGCGAACTGACGTTAGTGAACGAGTAAGAGAGAGACGGATGGACTGTGTAAATTCTAAATAGGACAGGAGGTCCTTTGTACGTAAATGGGTATCAGCCTTAAGAAAGCCGTTGGGGAGGTTAACTAGTTTCTTGCTGTGGTAGTGAAAAGGACGAACTAGCCTAATTATCTATTTATCTGACACCAGAGCACGTCTAATTGGATCTCTGAGAAATCAGTCAGTCTAGGCTACTTAGAACCTCCTGAACAAATTTAGTTTAGCTTGCAGCACTGCAAGCAGTTAGTTATCCTCGTTGGTTAGCTGACACACAGATTTATTTAGGGCAGTTAAAATTTCTTATTGATATTTTCTAACGAGGTAGGAAGTTCTCGAGTCTTTGGGAATGACTGGAAATTTTGGAAAAACTGAAAATTCACTTTTTTATTTGATGGCGTAAATACGAATTTTTTATATCTCGGGGATATGTTTAATGAATATTTCAAATAAAACACTTCTGGCTCTTCTAATCTAATCCATACCGCGATGAGTGACTGACGTCGGTGTTGACCTTGCAATTTGCAGCCAATCTACGCTTCTAATGGATAATAAAGACCACGTGAAATTGCCTCAAAATTAAAAATTCCAACCGCGTCGTCCCCTGCTTTCGCTGTGCAGATTATCGTGGTTATTAAGCTCGTCTTTTCTGAAATGAGAAAAAAGGGGGAAAAAAAACTAACTAATGGTTGAACTTACTCAGATTGTAGGTAGGTATCATATTTTATTTCTCCTTCGCGAATCCAGGTTATTTCACTTTAATCAATGTGAATTTATATAAGAAAAGAAAAAATAAAACCACATTTATAGCCATTTACTTCAAATGGATTTTAAACGCTTAAGCGTGACTCAGATATATCTTCCACAGTAATATCTTTGCTGATAGTGGACGCCACGCCCAAAAATCTCGCAGCAAAGCTCGCCCTCGCCCAAGCGAGCTCAATTCATGAGATTAACCTTCGTGATTAATTACAATTACCGCCATACGTTTTAAGGGTACTCGCGCATATTTACCACTCATCCCTTGGGAGACCAACTCTGTTTAAGCAAGGGATTCGGGTCAAATGACCCAATTAATTATATTTCTCTGAAATATTAAAATTGCACCCCATTGCATTGGTCAGCGTTACGGTAATGACGTGACGCCTTACTAGACCTTCTTCATCTTGATCGGGTTCATTCCCCCAATGGGAATATCTATCTACTTTCCAATAGGCTATTTTTTACTCCCCTGTTAAGATGAGCTGCCTCAGTCGACTGTCTAGCTACATACTCCAATTCTCTCCTCGAGAACCCATGGACTATTGATTTCTAACCCCTATAATTTTTGTTAAGTGCGCATTTCAAGGATCCACCTTTACGCATTTACCCCATAATATTTTCATGGGAAAAAGAAATATTCAAACTGATTCCCGACAATTCGTGTTCGTTTCAAATGGCGAAAGTGACACCTTGATTCATCTGCTACTAAAAGATAAATTCACATCCGAGCTAAGGGTCCCAGTAAAAAATGTCCACCGTAAGCTCAGGCCCTTTTCCAGGCAATTCCTACTGGGCCTTACTTTTTAAATGAAATTTTGTATCATACCTTTGATGCGTTGTGTCGCGCAGAAGGTATTTTCCGGATGCGGATGTTAAACTTAATTACTCGAGAATTTGCAGATTCTTTTTTAAATCCGGATTAAGAAAGTTGAAAACTTTTAATAAAATTCCGTGAGGAGCGTCCATGGTTAGCTTGAAATTTATCCCTGATTATATTTTTGCCTCTTTCTTTCTCAAAGGGACGCCGTGAAACGGCTAAATGAATTTTCCTCATGACGGTTTAACGATACTAACGAGAAGCTCTGCTGACACAACAGAATCTGTTTATACGAACTTGCGTAAGCTAACGTGAATTTATGACGGCTGCTACACACGTACGTATACACTTGAGTATCCGCGTGACTTTTGACACGTATATAATTATATATACTTAATGTTAAAAAAAATTAATCGCACCCCCCCTCCGCTCCCCAGTGGCAAAAATGCTGACTAAAATTACCCACGTTACTTCAGATATCATCGTTAGCTACCGGAAATACGATACTCACGAATCGAAAAGACTTTTAAGAGATTAATTATCAACGATCGACAATCAACATTGTGTTCCGTATACTTGGCATCCGGGCGAACGTCACGACGTTTAATATTTAATAATATGGTATAATACCGGGGACATATAATTTTCGAGGAAGAAAAAAAATTAACTGAAATCTACTGCGTGTCGACGAGCGATTGTGCGTCCATCGTTCGCTGTATAAATATCGGATGAAATTAATTTGCCGATTTTATTAGCGATATTCGTATAGCTGGCGTTTCGATGAAATATCCGTTTCATCGCGGATCGATGGGACGTACCAATGGGAAATTGGTACGAATTTGTGTTGGTTAGTTAACCGCAATGTACTCGGGACAGATGTTCAATTGGGAGTGATTCTGCGAATCGGATAGAAGTACCTATTTACCTATCGTGCGTTCGCGGCTTCGAGCTTTCGGTTATGTAAAGTAGTTGCGACGACGATTCGAAAGAGTCGAAAGTTACATTGATCGTGTAGGAAAATAAGGAAGGATTTTTACTGAACGAATCTGCTGAGTTGTATTGCTGAAAGTGGGTCTGTGCAGCTTTGAACAATTTGCACGAGGTAATACTGACTAACGGGAGTTGTCTTGTAGCGTCGAGAATAACGTAGAGTAGAGGGATGTTGGAATAAAAATTGAAATAAGAATGCAGGGGTAGGACGGGATGTGCTTGTGTTTATTTGAAAAAAAAATAAAAAATAAAAATACGTAATTTACTTTGTTTCTTTTTTTTTTAGATTTGACAAATTGTTCGTGCAGATTGTAAAATTTTCTTGTGACGAATATACGTAGACATTGGAGAGTTTAAGGGAGAAAAGGGAGAATCGTGGAATTGTCATAACTTGATCGTTTAACGTGTAACGTGTGTGTTTGCTGTGGGATGAAAAATTGAACTGTGGTGAATAAAGTGATGGGCTACGGATAATATTTAAAGTGTAATAAATACAGTTCGATATAAGAATAAGTAAACTAAAGATATTCATGAAGATTTCTCTTGTCTCGAATAACAGTGGTGAGAATCGCTTTATGTGTCCATAAAATATGAACGAATCGATTCGATGCGCAAACGGAAGGAATACGATTCGAGTGTTGATATTCATTCGTAGGATGAAAAATATTTTCGTAAGGTCGTGCGTGTATCTTGTGACGTAGTTTTTAAAAGTGAAGATGCTCAAAGGTTTTGAAAATCTCGGGATCGCGATACGACGATAATAGGTGATCATCGAGAGCACATGAAAAAGTTGTGACGTACCGTGATAGGAAATCAATGGGATGTCCATGGGCGTCTCGAGGGATGATCGGGGCTCGACAAATGAAGAAGTATCGAAATTTTTTTTTTTAGAGTCCTGCTACGACGTAATTGTTCAACGTCTTCAGGGTACTTCTTATGAACGTACTGTAGAATTTGTACGAAGCGAGGAAATAAGTGAACCGTAATAATAAGAAGAAGAAGAAGAAGAAGAACAAAGAAAGGAAGTGGGCATGTAAACAAAGTCGGAGAAGCAAAAGTGTTCGCGAGTGTCTTAAAGCAGTGCAAGAGGGAGAGTTGGCGAGGTGCCTAAGAGCGAAAAGAGGTGGGTGGGTGGGCGGGGGGGTCCGTGCGGATGCGGTGGCTCGGAATAGGGCGTGCGCGTGTGTAAAGTCCCAGCAATAAGAAAAGGTTAAAAGTAAGCTTTAGCAAGCTCTGAATGTTTTGACATTGAGTGGTGCTAGGGTGTCGACGTGGGGGGCGCGTGGTCTTGCTGCCTGCCGTGCGCCGCCGGCGGCGGCGCGGCTGGGGGTGGTGCAGGAGTCTCGGGGACCACCCCCGAGAGCAAGAAGGGATCCTTGCACAAACACCAGCAGCAGGCCAGCCCCGTAAGGGGCGAGGAGGAAGAGCGCGCCCCACTCGGTGACCTTGACGAAGACCTGGATGACTTAGACGACCCCAGGGAGCAAGAGCTCAAGGAGGAAGACTCTGCTAAGGAAGGTGGTACGCAGCACAGACTCAGTCCGCGACTTCACGACATCGAGGAAGAGGACGATGAGGAGTGTCGGCTCACTGGGGAGAGGTAAGATGATCTCTTTGTTACAATTGGAAATTTTTTTAATTTATCTCTCTCGTTTTAACCCCTTCGTCTGGCACTCTAGAGACTCGCTCGAGATAATTAATATCTATAAGACCTTTTTTTTCCTATTTTTTTTTTTAACTCAAAATACCTTCACAGAGGCTGCTATAGTAAATTGAGTACACATATATACGAGGCACGGTTTGTCTGTGAAAACTGTAGGAACCTTTAGATACGCGGTGTTGTCTCTCCTATTGCGTATTTGTTGTAGAAATTGGAATGTCCAGAAGGAACCGTAAAACCATTTATTTACGAGGATATTCCCAGGTCTTCGTCTCGACAGTGTCTGGATGGTTTCCGATTTAATCGAACAGGCCGTGTGTGTGTGTGCGTCCGTGTGTGTGTGCGTATGGAGAGTTCCGAAGTTGGCGAAGGCAATCGAAAAGTAAATGGAGTTTGTAGAATTAGAGGCAAGAACTAATAAAAAAGAAAGTCAAGAAAAAAAGCGTATAGCGCACACTCGAATCGAGGTAGATAATTTGGCGATTGGTAAAGTAGCAGTAAGAAAGAGCGGTAGGTGGAGGAAGGGAATTGTTTGCATTCGAGATGAAATTCTCTGATGAAGATGAGAGAATATCGGTAAGTCTTTACCCTCCCTGATCTACGACCCCTCGTATTCCCAATCTATTCCCCGGATATTATGAAACTCGCTGCTGCGAGTGTTCTGTATACTCCATTCGCTATAACTGTAGTAAATACGAGTAACGACTCGAATTTGGTATAGCTTCGCACACGTGTTCCTATTACGGGAATAGAATCGGCCGTGAAATATCTTAAGGCCCAACCCAGGTAGCTCCCCAATTCCTCGCGCTCTCTCAGGAATGTGTTTAGGCTTAAGGGAAGTCGGAAGCTCTGTATGCTCGAGAAATTCAATCAACTACATTGGATTTCGAGAGTTCGTCCTAAACTCGTGCTGTTTATGTGCAAACGAATAGAATTTGGACAGCCGTGTAAGACCCTTGTAACGTTCTGTACTCCATGGGTCATTAGCTGGTTAGTCAATGGAAAATCGTAGGGTATCTGCTTGCTGTCTGTCTTTTTTTTTCAATTGTCCTTAATACACGTACGTTCTTAGCCGTTGCTCGCACGTCACGATAACATATTGCTGTATGTTTTATCTGCCAAGTATAGAACGTTCAATGTATAGTACGAACTGGGGGAAATAGCTTTGGTTCAATATTGCTTGTTTAAGCTTGATTGCGACTATCCTATATAGGTTATGCTGGTCCGTTGCTAATGATGAGCTCACTATAGGTCGTACGTTACAGACGTCTAGACTGTATAGGTCTGCATAGAGTTATGGAATATGGGCTATACGACGGGTATTTGGATGATATTCCTTGGTCAGACTGGCTGCAGCCGCTGATAGGTGACTGACAGGCTTTAAACGTATACATGAGATTATTTTTAGCCAAATTCCATACACGAGATGTGCTTTGTAGAATTTACGTTGTTTACTACCGTGTTTCCGGATCGTGTACATTACGGGGTACGGATCTGATTGGGTTTTGACAAGTGTTATTGGATTTTGCGATACTTTTCTAAATTAATCGTATTTATTTTTTTTGGGTTTTCCATATCGTAATGTTGTTATTAATACACTTTATTTCATTGACTGTCTATTAAAATGTAAAGGGAATGTAAAAGTGCGAATTTTTTCTTTTGCCTTTTCTTTTGCTGGGACGATATTTGAAAAGGATTTGTCGACGATTACTCGTCAATATTTTAGAACGGATATTACGGCGACGAGATTAAGTCTATGGAGCGTTGTGAGATTTGATTGGAATTTTTGAAGATTTTTGGTATTTTTTTTCGGAAGAACGGTAGATAATATATTCTAAATAAAACTGTACGATGAGTCGTAATTCTCTTTCTTTACTTTTTTTTTTCGAAAAGTAAATATTGAAAATCATTTTAAAAAATCTCGTTTAACCCGTTTCTGGCAAATCTGATGGCTGCTGTATCTTCATATAAAAGCGTAGTCTCTGTTTACTTTACTATACGCCTATCGATTCAGTGATGCTCGCTCTATCGAGAATTCGATTTAGCGAAAAGTTATTGAACGATATTGGAAATCTCGGCAGGGCTTTTTCCACGATCTGATTGAAGTTGGTTAGATCGAAGGTCTCGTGACGCTGGAGGAGTAACGCTTGCGGATTTAAGAATAAATGCATTTTCACCTCCCGCGAGATTTTACAGCCATACGGATGACAGTTTGATCGAAATTGCGTTATTGTATCTTTAGATATCCGACTTCAGGGAAATAGGAAAAACAATGGGGTCTTCGTAAAGAGATTTTACAGTGGCTGCTGGGATGCGAACAGATTGAAATTTCTCTGTAGACGGAGCCGGGCGTAAAGAGATTTATAAGGCCAGATCTATCGAAGTACATAGTAACCGAGTCTGATTGAAGAAAATTGAAGTAAAACTCCTATACGAGAAACAACTTACCTATGACGCAGGTCGACAAAAAAAAAGAAATCTTATTCCCACTGGCTTCCGCGTGTTTACGAAATATCGTCGCAATTCTCTGATCTTATTTAAATGTCCCAAAAGTTCGGGAAATACGTGAATAAAACATAGAAAAGGACTCTTGATCGTGAGAGCAGGTAATCTCTCGCTAGCAATACACAATTTCGATGAGTTTCCGTGAAGATCCTCTCCAGCGTCTGGGTATTCAAATAGATTTTCCCCTTCCCGAAGACGAACAGGCTTCGCCGGGCAGATCATCAGGCTGTATTTTATTCGCGGTGAAACGAATTTAAATAAAGGGGGGGAAAAAAGGATACCAAGGTATAAGGGATGAAAAGAAAAATATTTCAAAAGGAAACGCGTATCGTGAAGATTATAAACGTTCGTTCGCAAGAGTCGTGATATTATCGCGTGGATTTTTATTTTTACCCAAACTCCCCCTCATAATGCCAGTATCAATTATCTGGTATTTCCTTGGGAATTCGATAAATCATTCCCTACGCTACTCGATCTCTCTTCGTCCTTCTTCGACAAATCAAATGAAAATTTTCCCCTTCCTGTTCAATCTTCCTTCTCCTCACCCTTCCTCCCTCCATCTCTTCCTCTTCTTCTTACAGTTCCCTCCTCGCGGCTTCGTTTAAACGTCCAAGGGGAAAGAAGATATCTTTCGTGATTTACTATGAAATATTGTGCCGCTGGCTGCAGTCTCTTTCGCGATATATATCTTAATTGGGCAAAGACAGTGGAGGATTCTCGCGAACTGAAAATTTATTGGGGAAGTTCAAGAACCGTTCTAATAGTCAGAGGGCGTTTTATTCCGAGTCGCTTAACGTTCAGATTTTGATCGCACTAGCTTGCGATCTTTGAGTTTTATATATTTGGTAGATGAGATCATGATTTTTCTTAGGGGAGAAAATTGGCTTTCAGCAAATACCGACCTGGGACATCTTTGTTCGTTACGGCGTAGCTCGGTAGTCAATATCAGAATTGTATTATCTGCGTATACGTATAACAGGGTTTAGATCGTACTTCCTGGTATTTGGGTCAGCCTCAAATTCTAGCCTTGGATCGTATCATTGAATTACTGTCAGTCCGATGAATGATAATAGCAGCAGCAACATCAAGAGCAATTCGTACCAAAGAGGATAAGTAGGCTCTGCCTTCGTAATATTAATTCAAGTTGTTCCCTCGTTGCGACACAACCTGTTGATGTTCTCTCTTATGCTCGAGTGCGCGAGGTTTTGAGGTTAGGACGAGATCAGCAGTAGGAATCGCCGGAAGAAGAAATGAACGATAAGAAAGTTCGTTCGTTGTGGAGGCTGCGGCTTTATCTTGCAACGGCTGTTACCCAAGTTTCGATGAATCGTCTGTGTGTATGTGTGTGTGTATGTGTATAGGCCGTATTAGTAGAAATCCACTATAGATTCGATAGTTTTGCGATGTCCTGTACTTCGACAAACTGTCGCGGTCGCCTTAATACAAGCGCTTTGCGGTTTACATGGAAACTCGAAATGCTACGAGTTTAAGATACGGCGGCTACACGTGGCATTAACCACGCGCTAGAGGGGGAAATTCGAGAAAGTAGGATTTTGGGTGTTACACGTTGTCCAATGTGAAAACTTGAGGGAAGGTACAACATTCGTGACTTATTGGTACTTCAGTCAATTATCAATCGAATATGTTAGTGTTTTTGAGTTTGTCGACATTAAAGTGTCAGCGAGATGGATGTTTTTATGATTTTTTAAAAAGGATTTTTTATTTTATAAAAATTTTCCAAAAATTTTCTTATCTTACTCACTGGCTGTCTATACTGTCACAGATTATGTCTGGTGTCGAAAATCTCTATCGTAGTCACCTGTTGGTAATTTCGTTCCATCTGTCACGCAAGATGTCAGTTGCAAGTACTTTCAGAATTTTGTCAATACGATTACGACACGTGAAAAGGTGCATCGTAAAAGCATTTTCGTAGCGGCTAAACGACCTCGCGAATCTGAATTTGAGTGTGGGCTGCGTGTGTACATTAATGGGGTAGGATTGCGCGTCTCATGTGCCTGATATAAACTCACGCCTAATGCCCGGTGTATCCACGACCGCTGCTCGACATAGATCATATTTTACGCCAGAAATATATCCGGCTATTAAAAGATTAACGTTATCCTACACGTCTGTATTATACGCCTATACAAAAGTATTTATAAAGAGGGTATCACGCTTGGGTTATGTTTATTCTCCATTCGAATTCCCCATAAATTAGATTCTCAGGTTATCCTTGAGAAATATCAGTACCTCTATCGATCAAAGTCATCGATACGTTATTTTGAAAAAAAAAATTCCATTCTTGCTCCATAAAAAAAATATATTATTATTATACTTCGTACGCGTGATTGCAGTGCCTAATTTCGTAGCGTCGCGACGCCTTGTTTACCAACATCGTTGTTATTGTTTTCGTCGTAAAGGTTATTTATAGCCAATAACGAGTTTAGTTAGCTAATATGAGGTATAGAAATTTTATTTTTATAAATATCCATTACGTGCGTTATTATACGTTTCAATGCAATTTTCGTACGGGCTAGTCGCCGAACGGGAAACAATCGCAAATGTCTGCAAACTTTTTCGTCTCGCGTAAGGTCATTAGTACCAAGTTCATAAAGACAGTCGCCTTGTAAGTGGCACGCGCAGGTACTAGAAGAAACAATGGTGTAAGAGTGCTTCTAAGTTCGTTATCGCAAGGCCATAACGTAGTCGGGCGTAGCGAAAAGGCCGAGCGAGGTCAGAGTCGCGAAAGCGGTTTTGGCTCTGCTTGATTTTCGGAGTCAAAGCAGGATTTGGTAACGTGCCAAAACTTTTGAGTCACTCATTAGCCATCACCGCGCTATCTCACGTGTCCCTGGAGCTTTTACAATTGACAAAACGTTTAATCGCCTCGACACTGCCGATCCGTGATTAAAGAATTGCATGCGAACTCGATTACTTTTCCATATCGGGAAATGAATGTATTTTCGAAATTTGGTATAATTTTTTTTTTTCAATTATTTCGCAATCGACATTGCTAAAAAGCACCGACATAGTTAAACGTAAATTAATTGATTTCGATGAAATTCCCACGTTTCGATCACGCAACGCATTCAGAATAATTTATTGATATTTTTTTAATGATATCCAGGAGGCTATTTTATTGCACTTATAATAGTGATTTTTGCACGGTTCAGTTGTTAGCCCTTCCTAGCTTCCGTTCCAGGCGGCTCTCACTGTTCTAGATGTACCCTTAATCAATCACGGCTTTTACAGTTGACATCACTGTGAGTCGATACTGTAAAACGCCAATAGATAGTATTGTTTTACTTTTTATTTTTTTGAGCTCGAAATTGCTTTTCGCATGTATTCGAAAAAGAAAAAAAAATAACTTCAGCAGGATTCCGTAAACATGTGAGCTTTAACCATTTACAGTTAGCGTTGTGCCTTTTCCAGGCAGTATCAAAAGAAATCACCGACGCCAAGCAGTGGTGGAGGTGGTAGCAGGTCAGGTTGGAGAGCTCGAAGGAGCGTCACGACGGCTGGCGCTCCCGGGCATCAACACCACGTGATTGCGACTGCAGCTGCAACTGCACAAGCCAGGATGCAGGCTGAGCAAGGAAGCATCGGCGAGCTGCGTGGTTACCATAATCTACGTTCACGCAGGCATACACTTGCGAACGTTCGGTGAGTCGGCAGCATGTCAATTAATACGCTTATAGGTGAAAGGTTGAGCGCATTTCGAGAAGTCAAGATAAAACGAATCTGTGCGAAAGAATTCGAACGATCAATAATCATGAGAGAAGGAGTCGAGAAATCGAACTTTGGCATGGTTCGACGAAAATTGATGATACTTTAGAAAATGATATATAGCTTATGTAAGTGGAGTATTATATGGTCAGACTCGTGGACGATACTTTTATATTTATGTCCTTTTTTTTTATTTATATGTGGATTAACAGTTAAAGTGATCAGTTACAATGATATATAGTACGTAATCATGTGAATGGAACAATAAAACGAAAGATTGATCATCTTCTTTTTTTAAAGGTATTGGTACATATGTTATCGATACGTCATTATATATTATATTTGTTGAATGGACCTGGAGTGGGTCGGAAAAAATTTGGTATATGTATTACTTGAAATGTACAGGGAAGCGTTGGTATTTGTGGGATCAGCAGGGAATAATAGAATGGAAGGAACTGCGTGCAATCAGGTGCCATAAGAGTATTGATTTCGGTCGTTGTGTTTGATGGATTACGAGAAGTCGAGACACGCCGCTCTCCGGTCGGTCAATTGGATTGGCTTTTGCCGGCCAAGTATTGCCTTAGGTGAATCTATTCAAATTGCACGTATCGTTGCCATCTTTACTACGAATCTTCCATCACGTATATTTAAAGTTTTCGAGGTGAATCAACGTCCATGAATTTTTCAATGCAACCACAACTTGGCTTTAATTTTTCACTTTTCTCGATCTCATTATGATCTCGACGTCGATGTCCTTTTTTTGTATTTTCGCGTTTGCTTTGACCTTTGGTATTTTGACGAGGCAACCGTAATCCTTGGTCTCTGGTTTTCGTTTTCGCTTGACACGCGATTCGTATTTATCTTGGACGTCTGTCGAACAGTCGCAGCAATTTTTCTTTATATATGATGCGCTTTGCGGCTCTTTGGACATCTTCACTTTCTCGTTCACGAGGATGTTTTCTATTTCAATTTCCTCTCCGGTTGACTGAGCGTTACATTCGCGACATAGAGACTTCGAAATCTTATTGGTCAAACTGGGAATCATCTTTATGGAGAAGACTGATGTCCCTTGCGCTATCGACTTCCCACAGGAGGAACAAGAAACTTTATCGTTGCCATTCGAGCTGCCGCGTTGAACAAGTTTGCAACTGGGTGAGAAAATTGTTGTAGTCACTACAGCATTTCCACTCTTATGATGTGATGGCGAATCGAGAGCCCCTTTGTCCCTTTCGGTCTCTCTGTTTTTGCGTTTAGGTATGCACGAGGAGTCCGTCTGGGTCGCGACGCTCGACATCGTCACCGTTGCCTGGTTCCTTAAACTTCCGCGACAACGCGATCTTCGTATGCGCGAACCTGGACTGACATCCTTTCGATCTCGAATTGTCGATCCTAATTTCGATTCCTCGAAAAATTGGCAAATTTTGGAAATTCGCGCTGGAGGCTGCTGCACCGTCAGATATATATTGCGTGGCTTATCGGGACTCTGTTTCATCGATCGGGATGCCTCCTGAAACGGGTATCGATCGCTGTAATCTCTATTGTTAGGAAGGTCTGGGCTAAGTTGAAAGCTTTGTATGGTTAATTGCGGAGCTTCCATCGGAAGCTTTCGCCTTGTCCAGGGTTGTAAAAATATTAGCTTACCAGAGGACACGTTCGTGGCTTGCAAATACAGGGACCCTTTGGGGATGATACAGTAGGAGTCGGTATCTTCTTCCTTCCCTCGTAGACGACTTTAGGCTTTGCTAACGTTGGCTTCTTCCCTTTGATTTCATCCATTAGATCTTTAGGCTTGGACTCTTCTTTTACTTCACTCTTGGGTATAGCACCATCCGGATGCTGCATTTTCTGTCTGGGTATAGCCTCATCCGCGGTAACTCTCGGCTCTTCCTCTTTGGGCTTTGCTAACGTTGGCTTCTCTTTGATTTCGTCGATTAGGTCTTTAGGCTTCGACTCTTCTTTTATTTCACTCTTGGGTATAGCACCATCCGGATGCTGCACTTTCTCTCTGGATATAGCCTCATCCGCGGTAACTCTCGGCTCTTCCTCTTTGGGCTCTTCTAACGTTGGCTTCTCCCCTTTGATTTCGTCGATTAGGTCTTTAGGCTTGGACTCTTCTTTTACTTCACTCTTGGGTATAGCACCATCCGGATACTGCACTTCCTGTCTGCTTATAGCCTCATCCGCGATAACTCTCGGCTCTTCGTCTTTGGGCTTTGCTAACGTTGGCTTCTCCCCTTTGATTTCATCGATTAGGTCAGGAGGCTGGGACTCGTCTTTTACTTCACTCTTGGGTATAGCACCATCCGGATGCTGCACTTTCTCTCTGGGTATAGCCTCATCCGCGACTACTCTCGGCTCTTCTTCGACTTCTTCTTCCTCTTCGACTTCGAATGGTTCGACTTTGACTGTCACCTTCGGTACCTCTACTTTCTCAACTTCCTGCGAGAGATCAGGCTCTTTATCAATTTTCGCTACTTTGCTTGCTTCTTTGTCTTCCCCTAGATCGATTCCTTCCTCGGCAATGTTCTTCTCTTCAATATCATCCGCCTCGGCTGGACCAGTTTTCTGGGCCCTCGTAGGCACGGCTTCTTCCGTCCTTTCAAGTTCAGCTGCTACCTCTTCACCTTCTTCTTCAACTTCAATTGTCGATGATTTCCCATCGCTTTCAGTGATCTCAGATTTAATTTCCTTGGCAGGAGTTAAGGCTCTTTCAGACCCCATCTTTACTTCCGGTTTAGCATCACTCGATTTGTCTTCCTGGATAGTATCCGCCTGCTGACTCACTAGCTCTTCTTTTATCTCGTTGTAAGGTATGTCCGAGCCCTTGTCTTGGGTTGTCTGAAGTAAATTAAGAAACTTTTATACCTAAGTTTTATCATAAAATCATTCATTTTACTCACCACCTCCTCCCGCATACTTGGTTCCGCATCCTTTACAACCTCCTTTTGGAAGTTTGTTTCTGGCATGGATGCTGCACTTCCTGTTTCCGATTTTTTCTCAATTTCAGTGCTATCTTTTGGTACTATCTCATCCGTGTCTTGGTCCAAAACTTTCGTCGTACCATCTCTGGCATCTTCCCTGTCGAGCTCTAGGGGTGTATCGACCGCGTCTTCGAATGGGGTTTCAGAAGCTACGTCCGACGGATATTCAGGTTCTGGGGTCATAACCGGGGTCATAGGAATCGAGGTGGTTTCAGGTATTGGCAAAAATGCAGCATCGCTTTCCACTTGAGAATTTATATTTTCTATTACTCCGTCCGACGTAACCGCCTCTTCTTGGACTTCCGGAAGATCAACGACCAATTTGGCCATTGGCTCTGCTACGGTTTCACCTGAAAATCCTTCCTCCGTAATATCTACCTGTTTTACCGTGTCGCGTTCAATCTCGGTATCATCACTGTCCCTTTTTGAAATCTGGAAAACGTAGGTAATACCGCGATAAAGTATAATTCAATATACATGGCTGCCGGAATTTGCCAGAATTTTCGTTTTCTCACCGAGCCCTGCCTATACATAATGGAGACGTACAACGGGAATGTGGATGAGAATATGCATGTATTCATATATATATAACTACACATACAAAACGCGTAAATACACAACATTTTTTGAGCACTATATATATAATATACGATAACCCATTCGTAAGCTCCTGTCACGAATTCCATGAAGATTTATAATCAAACCGGATTATAGCGTTTTCTGGTTCAGTTGGGACACATTTATAATAAACTTGAATATCTTACCCCAAGATATAATCTCATTCTCTCCACCATTTGAGACGCTTCCGTCGCTTGGCTCGAGTAGTCCGGACATTTCAAGGAAAGCGATAACTTCGTTACTCCCTTGTTAACGTTCGGTCATAACTAGATTTCGCGAAGAGGTAGAGTCGGTACCTTCAGTTCCCGATCTCTGGCTTTACCTTCCCTTGAACCATATCACGCATACTCTTGACTATATGTCACTTACCATCGTTACTTCGGTTTCCCTGGGGGTCCTGTCGTCCGAGGATTTCAAGTTGTCCCAAGTTGAAACGACCTCATCCATCGCCACGTCCGTCAACCCCGCTTTTAAAGTGTCAGTACTTCCGGTACTCTCGATGGGTACATCGAGATATTCCATATTGAGCAGAATTTCATCATCCGTTACTTCATCCTTAACTTTTTCCTTAAGAGGTTTGGATTCTTCGGTCGAAGCCTTTGCTGCAGCCTCTTCCTGGACCCTTGGTTCGATCTTGACTGCTACGGGTTCACTGATTTTCGGTATAGACTTCGCTGCTGGTGATATCGGCTGAGATTTTATTAGTTCTTTAAATATTGTTTCAGGAATTACGCCGCATTTAATATCTGAAGAACATGCGGCGTCCTTGTCTATGATAATATCGATCGGAGATTCATCTTCGTCGTTGCATATGATGTCTGGTGTGCAGGCGCCGTAATCGTTCAAATACATGTCGATTAACAATTGGGCCTCATTGATGCCTTGTTCATCAACAGTGCCACCTGCGTCAACTACTTTTGCGTAATCGTTAGATCTGCCGCTGGCGACGTCCTTTGGCACTCGGGGTTTGACACTGTCCTGCTGGGAAGAATCGCCATCTTGTTGTACCGCGATGTCAGTTGATGTAACGTGACTTGTGTCGCCCCCGATGCCTTCTTGATCAACAATGCCACCTGCGTCAGCTACTTTTGCGTAATCGTCAGGTCTGCCGCTGGCGACGTCTTTTGGTACTAGAGGTTTGGCACTGTCCTGCTGGGAAGAATCGCCATCTAGTTGTACCGCGATGTCAGTTGATGTAACGTGACTTGTATCGCGTCCGATGCCTTCTTCATCAACAGTGCCACCTGCGTCAGCTACTTTTGCGTAATCGTTAGATCTGCCGCTGGCGACGTCCTTTGGTTCTCGGGGTTTGACACTGTCCTGCTGGGAAGAATCGCCATCTTGTTGTACCGCGATGTCAGTTGACGTAACGTGACTTGTGTCGCGTCCAATGCCTTCTTGATCAGCAGTGTCACCTGCGTCAGCTACTTCTGCGTAATCGTTAGGTCTGCCGCTAGCGGCGTCCTTTGGTACTCGGGGTTCGGCACTGTCCTTGGAAGAATCGCCATCTTGTTGTACCGCGATTTCACTTGACGTAACGTGACTTGTGTCGCGTCCGCTGATCTGGTCAGCCTGGTTTGGTCTAACCGTGACCTTTTTATTAGAGACTTTGATGAGGTCCGATTCAGGTATCGTAGATTTATCAGTCTGATCTGGTGCAGCGCTGACGTATTTACTTGACGTGTGGAAAAGATCATCCGCGTCTGGTATACGCTTGTCCATCTGTTGAGGTTTAACATTGACCTCTTTAGATATCGATTTTATGAAACCACCCGTGTCCACGTCTTTATCAAGCTGATCTGTTCTAGCAGTGATATCTCTATTTTTGGTCCCAGCGAAATCATCTTCGCGCCCACTTGCCACCTCGAGCCCTTTGACTTCCTTACATTTCTTAATCTCGCTGTGAGCAGCGCTCAATTGTTTTCTCATCCTTTCCAATTCATCTTCCAGTTGACAGGTGCGTCCTGCGAGCTCTTGATTGGCAATGATCTTCGCTTCGAGCTGTTCGTGCAGGCTGTCGATACTGCTCTCGGCGTCTCCATTCACCTTGGCCCATAGTACATCAGCCTGTTCCAGGGTCTTCATGTATGCATACTCTCGTCTCTCAAGCTCCTCTATCTGCCTCTTAAGTTCGAGTTCCGTTTCGGCGAGTTCCTGAAGTCTGCTCAGGTACTCGAGATCGGTCGATCTTATTGAGGTCGCACTGCCGATTCTCTTTAGCCAAATTTCACGGCATTTTATATCGCCACACTCGCCCTCTGTGCACTCCACATCATCACCCTTTGCCTTTTCCAATGCCTCTCGGGCTTCCTTTGCTTCCGCTTCCAATCTCGCCACTTCCTTTTTACGGTCCTCCTGGGCCTTTCTCGCCTCCTCGATCTTCTGCTTTTTATCCGTCAGGGCCTGCTCCTTCTGGGCCCATAGCGCTCGCGCTTCCTCTGCTCGTCGCTGCGCCTGCTTCCTTTCCGCTTCCACTTCGCGCACGCGGCAGTCGTAATGCTGACTCGGTGTGGTTGGAAAGATTTTTCTCTCCTCTATGGGACCCTTGAATTGCTTCTCGATGACTCGCTGTATACTGGATATCGGAGCACCCTGGCTCATTCGCCATATGTTCCACACCGTCACGGCTGGTACGGAACATTCTAGGATTTCTAGACGTTTGCGCAAATCGCTTTCTCTTCTTTCTAATTGGTCGTTGCGCGACTCGTGCTTTCCTATTATTTCGCGAAAATGCTTTTGGCAATGTCGCGGATCGCGAGAACGATTTCCACACTTGCTTCTGGACCTTGACGATGTTTCCGATTCTTTGTCATTTTCTTTTTTTATCTTCTCATGGATTTCGACCTTCTCGATTTTCATGATTTTCGAATTTTTCGAATATTGCGATACCTTGGTCGATGGCGACTCTGTTGGGGTGAATTCTGTCGTATTTTCTGTTATCTCTACTGGTTCTGATTTTATTAGCTTCAATGGCTCGACTGCTATTGGTTCCTCATCGTTGCCAGATCTTTCTTCCTCTTCATCCATTCTTCAAGGATCGATCGTAATATCCTTGTCGGCAACGCCCAAATCAGTTTACGTATATAATAATTTCATCGTGATAAAAGATTTTCAATAATCAATTTTATATTTACTAAATGACCTGGCATCAATTTATCGCAGCACGTTTCTAACCAATTTTTGACAACTGAAATATTTGACATTTTCGAATTTCAAGATAACGTTACGTCTGAACGTGTCTACACGGATGCGCGAATCGTTTCACGTTATACCGCATAAATAAATTCGCAACGCGGAAACGACTATTGCCGTAATTTCCGTATAATTCATCACTTTAGTCTCTCTCGAATTTTCTTATTCTCACCATAACTTTTTCACCAGTCAGTTTTTTTAACGGTTAAAAATTTACATAAATTTTCAGACAACCCGCGCGCTTATTTAACGCGTCACAAGTAGCACGGAGACAACGATTGTCGTTCGTCGTGCAAGTTCCTTGACGTTTGCACGTGAACATTCAGAGAAACTGGCGCGCATTGAAAATGGTCTCAGATAGTATTGAGACAATGACTGACAGACTGACAGTTACCTACTGAGTCAGCGAGGCAGAACATTGTTATTGTTCTCGGCGAATCTTTTGTTACGCCATTTGATCTCGTGGCAGCCCACCCGGTATTGTTTTGCGCTATTTAGTCGATTAGTCAAGTTGCCGGTCGGATGAGAAAATGACAAAAAAAAAATCAAGATAGCCTTACGGTACATTTGGAAAAAATTTTCAACGCGGAATTTTCAAAAAAAACTTATTCGGATACTGTGAACATATGAATTTTCGTTACATAAAATATGCGGGCAATTTACGCAAAAAATATAAATTCGCGAACCTCGACTGTCTATATATATTTTTCTCTAACTGCTTACTCGCTCTTGTTATTTTTTATTTATTGCCAATTATTGTTCGACAAAAACGCTCGCGAATTTCGGGCCAGTGACACGTGTGTCCTTGGCTAGTAAATTAATCTGGCATTTCGATTTTTCCATTATCGCACATTTTTTATCAGTAACGGAAATCGCTTAGAATCGTCTTCCTTATGCTCGTGAGACAAGTACTTCCGGTTTGAAGCTCAAAATTCAATTTACCTCTTTTATGTACTGTACACAGTGACGTCGACAGCCGTCGTCTACCTGTACCTAGACAGACTCACGAACGAGTCGGATAAAAGGGATCTGTCTTATATTCATCTAGTAATTTCGCGATTTAATCACGGAAGCCTGAATCTTGGTGTCCTTTGAGAATTCGCAACACAATTACCGTTCGGTTCGGCAAATGAAAAACAGACTAGACCCAAGATGCGTCTGGGTTGGCAAACGTCACTAGGAGTACGAAACTGCAATTAAATACTGTGCACTAGGAATATTCTGTGTTTCGCAGATACTTAGAGACACAAAAATTTTCTCGATTCAGACCAGATCATTCTCCGTGATAAAGGACATCGAGTGAAGATTTCGAAGTTTAATGATCTTCAGCTCGTTCAACGCTGAAGACAAAGCGACTCAGTTCTCTGAATTTAATTGAAGGTACATCCGGCATCTGTAAGGCATCCCTGAGAGTTTCCACCCTTAAACTCGAAGAAAAGCCCTATAAAACCCTCGGCAAATTTTCCGACAGACTCACTACAGCCTCTTAGCTGTACCAATTAAGTGATCTGCCATTTTTCTTTTCTGTCTCACCCCTAATTAATAGTGACTGCATCTCAAAAAAAATGACATCAGTATGACTCAAATAGATCCTTTTACTCCTCTTCTATATCCCATTCGACGTGCGTATCGTCTACCTGGTGAAAAGGCGGCCGCCGGCGCGCACCCTCGACCTCCACTTTCTCCACGTTGCCAGAGCCTTGCCTCCCCTTCAGGAATCAATAGTTTCCG
>JARPRH010000762.1:220156-233105 GCA_031763665.1 Calameuta haemorrhoidalis
TAGGTTTTATTAGGGAGTGCTCTTTAAAATTCAAGGTCATGAAAGCTACTCACTCTAATCGTCATTCGTCGCACGCAGCACCTCGAATGAAAGATACCTTAATTGATGTTACATAATTATTAAGCGAGCATGTTGCTGTGACGTAACGTGAGATATGATAATAAACAGGTAGAACGAGCTTCGAGCTGGTACAGAAAATCTCTCAGACTCCATTCAGATCAGGTAGATAGGTGGGTAATGAGATTTTGCGAAATTCACTCGGGATGATAGTAAAAGCTTAGACTGCATGAAACACAGTCTGACTGGACACTGAAAGTAACTACTAGCTAATATTATTTCCTTTTCAGTTTCATACGTATAATACGTCTACCCTTTGATTCTGGTCCAGACTTCAGAAACCATATAGTTGAGGAGTAAATTTTTTTTATCTCTGAAAATTATCACGTGCAGTCTCTCTCCTTCTTCTCTTTTCCTCCCGTTCACTCACCAAACAATTCCTCGAGTACCGAAAATTAATATTTAACCCACAGGATGGAGCAGCACTCTGGATTTTCTGGTAGACTAAGTATTTAGACCCTGAAACCGGCGGGTTGTTTTTCGGATCATCTCTTTGGGGTCGCTGCGGCCTCCTAATGCGCGCGCTTACGTATACAGGGTTTAATGCTATCATGTTCATCAGAGTTGATGTGTATCTCGAGAATCTACCAATTTAGTCCCAAAGGACCAAATCTGTCTTCCTCTCTGTGATCTTATTCTCAGGTACCTTGCTCTATTTTATCGTTACAATTAAGTATCCTTAGTACGCGAAACTACGTCATGACATTCGGGACAGTCACCGTTTGTTCGGTAAATCCGCAGTTTACTCTATAGTCCATTCAGATAAATCTTGTAGCCCGAGGACGGTGGCTGGATGCCCCTTACACGTGAATCTTGAGCTTTATCGTTTTTCATCCCTCGTCCCTTTTTTTTGATTCTCCTCTATTTTCATTCTTTCTCTATTTGTTCCGAATCGAGTTTACAATAATTTCAGGACCTGTTATTGGTGTCGGTAGACCGCGCTTTAGAATATTGAATACGATTTCGTTTTACGAGCGTCGATACAAGTGGGCGTCGGGACGTCGACGTCGTACGGCATTTCCGTGCTCGTCGCGTCACATTTCAAACCTCCGGCTGTTTCTTAGTCTCTCGATAAAACCTAGTTTTATTATCGTTTACGTAGTTGCTCCTTTTTCTGTTACGTTGCGGATACCCCTTAAGGTATTCGGGCCGTTGGGCTTTTTTTATTGCCGATTACCGTAAGGCAATATCGCGTACGAGACACTTCGAAACGTTCTATAAATTTTTGTGAGACAATTTTTTCAAATGAAAACAATACAGTCCAATCTTGTTGCAAACGTCACGCTGGAGCTTTAGTAGTGGTATTTCTTAAGTATTAAAATTTCTCCATTCCTGGGACTAAAGTCGTACCTGTATTAGGCTACTTATTAATAAGCCTTAAGCGAAATCCACTGTATAAACTCCTAGACCTAGAAATTTCAATGGAAGCTTATAACGAGTGCGTCCCTAATTTCGAAAGTGCTTTGAAAAGTAGGGGAAGATTGTGGAGGCTCAGAGAGAAGGAACGGAGGGGAAGGCACTTGTAGGAAGCGTGTCTATAATCAGATTGGATTTTACTGAACAATATGAAATATTTATAGCGATGCTTTAAGGCTTGAGATTCGCCCGGAATCTTTCAAGATCTTTTATAATTTAATGGCTGATAGACAATAGTTGACTCTATGATATCGTCAATGTATCTACTTGTCGCAGGAGGACAGTGGTGGCTATTGGTACGGTTATCTATTTATTATAGATTAAGGTCGGGCTAGTAATTTTCCAAGTGATACAAGTACTCGCTATTTTATGCATTCAGTCTCAGCGTATCAAAATCAATAAAGCTCGCGAAGGAAGGCGTGGAATAATACTCTATGCTTTCAGCGCTGTAACTTATTTTATGGTTTGCTAGAGATTTTTTTTTTTTTCTTTCAATTCAGTAAAAAGCACGTCCTGGCACTTTTACGTATGTTAGTTTCTATACGTTGCAAATAACAGGAACTCTGGTGAAGATTTCGTCGACGCTTTTATAATTAATTGCACGGCGTCGCTGGCTGCTGACGGTGGGCTGGTGAATAAGGGTTGATATTTATATTCATTGAATCACGTGTATATAATGTGGGAAAGTATTATGCGCGGTCCTCATAGCTCTTGCAAATAATATTTTCTCTTTTATATAGTATAATACTTGCGAATCGAGAATAGCAACACTGTGAAAAATTAACTCGCGAATTCTAAGGCAATTCACGCAACATTTTTATGCTAAATTTTATGTCATCCGATTGAAGGTAGTGATTAAAATGAATATGTATAATATTCTTTTGCAAAATTTATTATACTACCTATTAGGTCAGAGGCCATATCACCTAAGATGGCGCCTCTGACTTAATAGGTAGTACGCGTGCGAATAACTATCGCAACCATACATTTTGCAAAAGAATGTTATACATATATAGGTGAGATTGAAGATACGGAAAAATTTTTCAAAAAAGTAATGCGAAATCATCGAAAATTCGCTATCGAGACGCTTTAAAAATCTGGGGACAATAATATCTGGAAAAATTATGTAAATTCGCATTTTACGATCAACCGCACTCGAGGATTGTCAATTTACGTATAATATCGCGGATACCGCGAGAAACGTGTTTATTATTTCGCTACGTAATAATTTGCAAAATTTATTTGGGTTTCTTGCAAATTTTACACCGTTTGCATACTGGATGCATGTGTTACTTCCCGATGGTGATGTCATTTTCCACATTTTCTCTAAAATGTAACGATCGACGTAAAATTCCCGTTTTAACATTTATTTCGTGCTAACCCCCTTAAGATATGTAGGTTAGCCGTGACGTCATACCTCGCCTTGTGACGCGGGTCCCAGTGAAATATGCACCAGGCTCTCCCGACTGCCGTTCGAACTTTCGAATTTCGAGCTTTTCGGGGTCATTGACATTGCCATAATGGCCGAGCTTATACGCTTCTTAAGCATTGACAATAGCGCCCTTTCACCCTCCAATTCCGTGTATTAGAGCATTTTTTCCGGCAACCCGTATTGCATTCGCGATGGTTCACATATTTTTTTTGTCACATTTAACTTTTACTATACTCATGTCTCAAGGGTGTGGACCATCAATATGTCCATGCACGTTTTTCTTTTACTATATCGGACTGTCTGAGCACTGACTCGTGAAAATTTCTTTCAAGGACGACAATAAAGCTTTCCAAATGTTTAAGGGCAGTATTTTTCCTGAATTTTTGCAAATTTAGAAATACCCTTGAACCATTCCGAATTTTGGCGACGTACCAAAGTTGCGAAATATACAACACCCTTGTTCCTGAGTTTTGGCTTGACGCAGTTATGCTGAGTTTATTGTTTTCACAACCCCTCCTGAAAAAAAAACGTACAATCGAGTGTAATCGAATGTGCGCGACGATTTTATAAAGTTGTGGGAGTTTTGCAAGGAAAGACGATCTTTAGAAACTCACCCTTAGTCACGAAGCAGATCTTTTCTTTTGATCCCTGAAAAAGCTCTCTTTTCGCATTCGCTAAACGCTTTCCAGCCCATAACATAGTCGTGAATTAATCGATTTGTAGCTTTGTTCTCAGGCAACCAACGTAAAGCTTTATCCTTTGATGTTTGGACCAAGTAAACAAGTAAAGTTCGTTGACTTATTTCTTTGCTGATGAGCTTGTAGGCTTAGTGACACGGAATTGTTATCTGTGTCGATGAAGTACAGTGATCCTTGTGTAAGTAGAGGGATAATTTTCTGCTCCCTATATAATATTCATGTAATTTAAATATTTAGACTGGACAGAGCTCAGTACTTCCGGAAGAATAGGGGACGGTACTCCAGGGTAAAATTTTGCGTTAGTCAACGACCTAATCTCACTCTGATCTCAGCTTGGCACAGCATCAGGTGTAAGGTCCGTAGTTTTCGGGTAAAGCCAATTTTCCAAAAATTTCATACTATCGTTATAACGTTAATCCCATTAAGTCACCGATCCATCTGAACCTCTGGAAGAGAGCTTTGAGGTTAGGGAGTTTGAAAAAAATTTAATCTCCATTTTTCAAGTAACCGTCGACGCTGTGACGGCTAAGTAGGTCGTAGTTCGTTATAAAGGGTAAAAAGGTAAAAGATGTACATGATTTTTAACTTCTTCCTCAATCAGGATGTTGATCTTGAACGTTTACCGGAAGACGTTCCTACGACGTCCGAGTTCTGTCGTCGCTACGTCACAGCTAATGTTTATCCCATGACGTCATTTACCTTCAACGAGAACTCGATGGTAAAGGGTCATAGCGGGTAAGGGCAGTGTGGAGAAGACGATGAGGTGGAAGTTGGTTGCTATGGTAACGGAGGGTTTGGGAGTTTGGGGGATCGATGCGCAGGGGCGTATCAGCAGGTGGCGGTATCCAGGGGGTCGCGTCCAACAAGTGGGGCTCCAAGGGGTGTCTGCTGTGGTTGCAAGATTGTTGATACGAGAGGGTAGCTCTTCCCCTAACGTGTCGGCTTGGCTTTGAGATGTCAGTGAATGTCTTCTGGTTTTGGGAAAAATTTTGATCGGCATTAATAATAAAATTCCGAGGTAGCGTAAGGTAAACTTTTATTAAAAAAAAAAAAAAAAAAAACTTTCATTCTCCGATGGAAAGCCTTATAAGAAATTGAAATCTATTCTTTTTTAAGGTAAAAAATATTAGCCGAATGAGACGTTGCCAAAAAGTAAATTAATTTTTATCGAATGTCGTATACTTTCGTGGTTTGGATTAAAAAAATTAATTTTTAATAATTCCATTAACGTGGAATCATATATTTTTTTCAGTTATCACAAAATGACATCGTTTCCATAAAATCGTGATGGGGTAATAGTCGTTCTTTTATTATTTATGAAATATTTATACCACCCTTCCTCTTTGCTGGGTTTTAGTAGCTAATTCAGTGATAGATACAGTGATAAAATAAGGGTGAAGGCTGGAACAATTTTTAACATGCAAATAACCATATTTTCCATTGCGTAACGATCGAATTAAGGGACCGGAACCTCATTGGAGGATACGAAGCGTTGTTCACCAAAAGTTTAAGAAAAATGTATACACGAAAATGAGGCTTCAGTTTCGGGCTGACAAACCCTAAAATCGAAATACTAAATCCCCTAATTGTATAACAGTGTGAAGATACGTGAAGATTATGCTAATAAATAATAATTCACAACACCAACGGTTATAAATCGTTATTCTTAATGCATAAATTAGTATATCTCTGGATCATTATAATAGACTATGGTATTCCGTGATATATGGCAAAACGCAATTCTCCTGAATATACACATGAATTCGCGACGGAAATTTCAAGATCAAATTAAACTGCGCCAACCGTATTTTTGGAATTCTCAATTTTTTTAAATCTCCAGGCTTTCGATGCTGGTTCGTTCAACTGCAAAGAAACTGTTTACGTGAATTCAAATAATCAGAGCGTGGTTATTTCGGGTGGTATGTAGCCTGGCTACTACTAGTAGCTACGTACCTACGTGGGTCCGACTGCGTTTTGCATGCACGACGTAAACCAGAATGCACTCTCTAAATAATCGTACAGCACCAAGTGCCCGGGCTCGAAGCTTTAAAAGCTTAATAAAAAATAATAACAATGATAAAAGACTTACAGCTTTTGAGGCCGATAGCTCAAGCATTATTATCATACGTACCCATTACTCTTAGACCAGTATCCTGCCACTGTGAGCTCTGAAATTAATTAGATAAAAGCTGCTAGAAATTTGAGTAAAAAGCTTCTGTCCGATCGTTGGCTCTGTGCGATTCACTTTTCTACGTCAGTTCCATTCGTTTCTATTACTACCTTTTTTATCATGCAGTTGCTTCGCGTAACCGGCACTGAAGTTAAATGAAAACCAGCAATCCTGCAATCAACAACCCACAGCCTGCCTATCTATATCCATTCCCTTGCAATTTTTTTCTCTAATTTTTTCAATGCAATTTTCAACTTGCAATCTCGCAACTGTACGCTTTGAATCAGGCTCGAGTTGCAATTTCATCTCGAGTATTTAGCATGGGTATCGACACGGTCAGAATATTAGCCAGGCTGGACAATAGATATTCGGTTGCGTGTAGAGCTCGTGACCTTGAACTCTTAACCCGCATTCTATTAGGCCGGATCGTTACACGATAACCAGTACCATCCCATACAGGAATATCTTCCACGGGAGAAGACAGAGTAAAAAGAAATTATATCGTAGTGTCGTTTATAATATCGTAAAAATAATTATGTCTTCATCTTATGCTAGTTAACCCTGTACGATTTAATTTTTTCCCACCATCCTTCCGATGGGCTAAATTTTATGAGATTTATTATTTTTTTAAAGCTTACTCAACCTCGATCAATATCTTAACCTGCTGCACTCCCTATAGCGGTAACTAGTAATAGTTATCCATGTAGATACAGGTTTCTCAGGCGCTTCTTCCTAGAACGTAAGTACTCGCTTTATCGATCCGATATGATTTTTCGTCGCTTCGGGATGATAAAGAGGAAAAAGGGAAACGTATTGTGAAGTTCTTTCGGGACGAAATTCATGAGCGGAAGTTTTTAATAGTCCGATACGTATTTTTCCTAGTCTTTGTATTTATTTTCAAAATATACGTTCTGGCAGTCCGTGTAAAATTTATCGAAAATTTTATTAACGCTTTTCGACATTTCATTACATTTTACTCAAAATTGTAATCGATCGCACGTTTATTTCTCTTAGCGTTACTCGGTGCATTGTATTGCCAAATAATCATGACGGACGTCGTTACGTTGATTTACGAACCAAGAATTTACGATGGATTCTCATAATTGTTACGCAATTCATATGACAGGCTTAATGATTTTTTTTTAAAGATTATTGTACCGGACATTATTGGCAGATACGTTAAAATCGCATGGAACATCGTATGGCAATTATCATAGGCTGAGATTTAATTTCGTCAGTGGGTAATTTTAACGTTTATCAAATCAGCTTGATAGTAGTTACTATTTTATATTATCGGACAGATATACATAAATTATAAATTCTGTTAGACACGTAAATTCTGATATAGGATCGTAGGACTTATGAAGAAATTGCATCAAACTTGACGTAGACATTCTCTTGTGATCCCATGTTAAGCGTTTTAATAATAGTACCGTTATGCATCTAATAAAATGACGGATAATAAATGTCAGACGTACGTTAAAAGCGATACGCATCGTCAAATTTCTCTCTGCGATGAACGTTTTATGTGTCTGACGTCTATCGTAACGTAACTACTAGCAGCCTCGAGTACCTTGTACTACATATAACCCCGATGTCTTAGACATTGTTTGTATAGGAATGGCGTCATTTAAAAAAAAATATACATCTCGCCGAGAAATTCCCTAGGAATAAGAAGACACGTGGAGGAGAAGATCTAGCCGCTTGTTATGCTTTCGCGAGTTACACTTAACCGAGTATCGTATACAATAGCTATGCGCGAAAAATCTCATAAAGCGTGAATTTACATTCGCGAAGCGCAGAAATTTCTGCAAGTTCTTTCAACGAGTTCTCTTTGAGCTCGGGTGCATATGCATCGTATACGAGGCTGAGAAGAAACTTGGCGTACGTAGCCACGGGTTTGAAGTGCGGAAAGAAAACGTAAATTCGAAATAGGTTTTTCTTTTTCGGATTTTTATCTTGTCGGGAATAAAAGGGAAGAAATTTCTTTTATAAATCGTAAAATCATAATTCTCGTTATTTTTGTGCGAACGGCACTTGCTGTTTGGAATTCATTGAAACGTCAAGTCACTTTCCGATAACGAATGTTACACATAATTAAAATAGCTTCAATGCGCTACAGTCGTGTAAACGGACGGTGAGCTTTGTGAATGATCGGCAGGCATGTTTAATGCTGGGAAAACACAGGAAAGCTGTTGTATCGGCTGGTACATTGTGTGCTAAAAGAGTCGTTGCTGTGTATACATATAAACTATAGCTATATATAGAAAGCTATAGTGATGCATAGCAGTGAAGATCAGAACAGGACGCGTGGGCTGTGTCAATAGAAAAGTTCAGTTTACGAACGAGGGTAGTTTATGAGCTTGAAGGGATGATAATGGAGAAATAATTAGATTTTCCGACCGATGATTCACGTGTGGTATCATGGGTAAGTCTGAATGGAATTTTATAAAATAAAAACAGTGATTTTTTTTTCGGAAAAAATTTATGTACTGTAACGTAATCTTTTTGTTGTGACCGTGAATCGAGAAATCACATCACGGTACATAAAACATGTGTGGTGCGTAGAATTTTTAAGGTTCTTCGGAGCCTCCAAAAGGGGCTTTGCCGGCAGTATGAAGGGGGATGTATGACCGTAACGTATCACTGTCCACTTTGATAAAACAGACATATGAAGATATGTAAATATGTAAAAGTTTCTTTTTTGTTGTTAGTACAGTCGCGCAACATTCTATCAGGATTATAACGCGACAGTCTGGTAAATGGTGGAAGACCACGCGTGTTGAGTCACCATGTATCATACGTTAGCATTAGACACGCCGTCAGGACTTCCCTAAAATGGATGATGTACTCTGTTAGCACAGCCACGTAGATGTTCAACCTGAGAGCCATGACGCTTATATTCTCGATAAAGTTAAACATAAGCGGCGACATACCTTAAGACCGAAGTTGCGCGTCTAGTATAACCTTGATAAGTATTCATCCTGAGTATCGTATGGAGGCCTTAAGATCTAGGGATATTTTGTTGGGATGGACGGGGTAATGCGTCTGATATTGAACCCTTGGATGATTACCAGGTGGGAAGATTGGGGATTATAAGTATCAAGGGTTGGGAATGAAATCAGGCGAGAAAAAGGGTTGTTGAGGGAAACGGATAAGGAGGGGTAAGAAGAATGAAAAATATTTGTATGAAATCTCTTTGCTTGTTCAATATCGAAAATACTATGTATATATATACAGGGTGTTAAAATATGAAATTCGTCGATTTCATCAGGTTAGAAAATTGGCGCGTCAGTAAGGCGAAATACATGCAATTTACTGTAAGGGTGGGTCGACCCGTGACACGAGCACGTATATCGAGTGATGGGGGTGGACATTCTCTTCTCACTTTTGGGGACAGAGTCAACAATATTGATAGATATTTACTCAAGCGCGCTGAACGCGTCACGTCGAGACCCTTCGTAACCTCAAAATAAATTCCCTTACCATTCGCGATACGTGTGACCAATGAGATTTCGTATTTTGCCAAGCGTCTAAGGTTCCTTTCGCGTCTACGGCTCAGAAGCCATATCGAAGCGGTGCCAAACTAATAAGAGAAGTTATAATTGAACGGACAAACCTGCTCGTGTCGTCTCCTCGTTAATATTCGTTCCTTGATCCAGCTTAAAGCTCTGACTACTTAAATAAATATATATACATATATGTATATACTGTTGGTACTGCTACTTGGAACAAATTTAATGCTTCTGTTTTCTCAGTCCCGAATAACGTACAGAGAACAGGCACCATGCCTACTATGGTATGCATCTGGTTCATCAGGTACCCAGACTAAGTAGGATCAAGTCCAGGAGAAAATCCTGTTGAGAATCTTGTCGACACGAAACAGTTTTCCAAAGATTAATTCCCCCATACTCGGTATGAGTCCCTTTTACTTCTTGGCTAAGAGCTAATCGATACGGCCCAAGAAGTTACCAGTCGGCGAAGAGAGGTCGAAGTGTCGGTGAACCGAAAGTTTCAAAGGACCAGGAAGTTCGGTCGTTTCTCACGGTGAAAAACCTCGAATGGTCAGTAAGGAGTTTTCTCAGCTTTTCCTTCGTCTCGAGGTGTATTTGAGAATTTTTTGTTGGGCACCCAATCTGACCTGATATAGACACATTTGAGGATTGGGGAGAATGGAGGGAAGGTCTACCTGAAGCTTCTCTGAAAATTCGAATATTCAGCGAATTTCTTGTCATCGGTCATTTTAGATCGATTTTTTTTCCTTCCTGTTACGATATTTGAAATTGCAACTTTTGGCGGGAAAATTTATTTTTGAATTCTTAAGTAATTACAGGGGTTCCCCTTTCATCGAGGGTAATTCGGACTTGCATCGAAACACTTTTCATCGTTCCGCAAATGTTGGAGATATTAAGATTCTTCTTTGAGAGACTTTAGAATATTCATTTTAAATAACAAGCTTTGTTCTTTTATCGCGATAATTAACATACAGACGAGCGTTCCACTTTCGTTCTATTAATAAAGGAGAAAATTTATCAGTCCGGGCGCGGCCCTTACGAGATGAAATCCATGGAAGCATGTGAGCATTAATTAATTAAATTCTATTGCACGCCTAACCGATAGGTACCATAAATCTTGCTAATACCTATATGCTCCAGATTTTGATTTATTAATCGACCGGTTAACAATGCGAATGGATCATATGGTTAAATTTACGAAATACGAAACACGGAACACACTATGGGCATGACAATGGACCGTATAAATGTCAGTATGAAACTACAATTTTTCATTGTCCTTTATCGCAATTGTACTTCAATGTTTAAATGTAACTTACGTACCTGAATTTAGAAACCACGTAATTTGTATCTGCGGATGATAATTATCATTTTACTCAATTTAATTTTTTTTTTTAATACTAATATCAATCCGGGGTGTCCCTCCATTTTGAATTTGCCAGTGTTCGTTTGTAATCTTGAACTTGTATACGAGCTATTAAACTTTCATGTACTTGGACGATGAGTTCACTTGGTCTTGTACTTGCGCAACTACCTGGACAAACTTTGTTACTGCATGGAAGTTGTATAAGACCTGACATTGGCAAAAATTTACGTACCATATTGTACGTTATGGTTGTTACCCTTGTAGCCGAGGTCTGTAAATGGAACGTAGCGAGGGAAGGTCTTCCTATGGATGCCATTTTAGATCCCCGTGAGTATATGGACAGAGTATATGTGTTGTAGCAGTTATTACTGTGTTGGAGAATCAGTACAGGAGCAATGCATGGTCCCCATTTTGAGTCCACATTCTGTTAGTTCAGTGAAAAGATCTTCCCTGGTACGACGGTTTCGCGTTACATTTATGGGCCTTGGTCGTAGCTGTCTGGACCGTTTGCATAAAATTGCTTTCTCAGCTGCTGATACTTTTAATTTAAAGTCGGCTTGACTTTATTGTTGCGACTACTTTTCATGAAAATGAACCGTGTTCCATGGTATGGGATATATCGAAGTTTCTATTGTACAGGGATACGGTGCCATGTGCTGGTGAACGATTACTTCTCAGTGCAGACAATAGACCCTTTGTAGGAATTGTTTAAAGGAGATACTTATGTTTGAATTGTTGAGAAATGGGAATTATGTTAATAGAGTAAGTTTTACTATAATGTGATTCCAACTGGCACGCAGGTGCAATATGAAATAACCGGAGGCTGTGAACTAAACTGTTTGTTATAATTGAATTTTCCCATTCTATGGACTCTAGAAATTGTTTCAAGTTGTTGTTCGGCTTTGTTTTTTTTTGAAAATTGTACTATCAATATTATGAAATTTAAATTTACTATATTCATATTCATTATCAATGTGCCTCTAACAAATTTTTTTTTTCTTTTAGGTAAGTCTATCTCTTATGCTGAGTATCCACAATACGTAAGTTATATACATTTTTCATTTTATATTGACTCTGTAGCAATAAAATGGTTCATCTTGAACGAAATCATATAACACGAGTATAACTGTGTACGATATTCATCGTACACTGGATAACACGAAGTTATCATCTGCGATGGTTTACTACCTTACCGACAACAGGCAAGGCGGTTACCGAATACACTCTTATCAATATAGCTACAAAAATATATATTATCGACGGAGAGAAAACTCCCACTGAAGGCGATTGATGATAATCTTGACTTGATACAGTAACTTGAAGGTACTGTAGATTTCTGTAACAGAACAGACGAAAGTGCCCTCTGAGAATTGAATTTGAAGCTATGTTTATCTGTGGTATGAAAATATCATTTCCTACCATACCAACAATTTCGAATTCGCAGAGTGCTTCGTTCCACCACACTCGTTTTCAGTAACCTGCAATGATATCCTCAACTTATTATAGGTCAGAATATTGGGCTTTTCAAGGGCTGTCGAATGCGCCTGGTCCCAATCAAATCGGACCACTCCTTCGAAAATGACACCCAGAAAACTGGATTAAATTTACCCGAATTTAAAAATACCCGATTAAATTTACCGAGCTTACATTGTGCGCTCGAACTTAGGATTGCAAAGAAAAAAAATATTTAGGCTATATCTGATAAGCGGTGTCGTTCAAAATTTTTCTTTGGGAGCCATCCGTAAGTATAGCGGAGAACCTCTGCCCGCCAAGCTACACGTTGGTGATCACGCTCAGCTCGGCTACGACGGGATACGCATTACCGACGGAGGCGATGATCACAAAACTCTACTTCCGGACTCGCCGCTACAATTTAGCGCCATGCTTTTGGTATCGCCTAAAACTGTACCGTTGTGCGTCTCCCTACTCATCTCTGGTCGGTACATGTGAACGAGTTTTAATAATTGCAGTTTCATGCCCGTCGAAGGTGAATCGAAAGACTCGGTTAAGATTTCGCAACAAGTACAGGCAACCGGGCGATTTCATAGCGCACGGAGCAGTTTGCTCGTAAATCTTCAGAAAAACCCATGATATTTGATCAGGTATCCGCGAACCAGTGGACGAAGCTTAAAGGCAAAGCCGTGACCTGATTTGTACGAAGCACGGGTACCGTGTGACGTGAAGGGAGCTTTGCTGACGTAATCCCAGCCCCACTCAAACTCAGCATCAGCCAAT
>JARPRH010000762.1:233205-255686 GCA_031763665.1 Calameuta haemorrhoidalis
AAGCACGGGTACCGTGTGACGTGAAGGGAGCTTTGCTGACGTAATCCCAGCCCCACTCAAACTCAGCATCAGCCAATCGAATCGTAGGGGCACCATTGTGTGTGCACGCTCTTCCGTTTTAGTACCGATGTACCAGTTTCAATTGTATATTCCCACATACTATGCAATTTCATCTGAAGTTGATCCAGGGTATTCCTTCCACGAATCGTTGACGTCACACGGCTTCACGAAAACTTTAATCCCCACCTATGTACGCGGCTTCTCCTGAATTTCAAGAATATCCTTAGGTTACATCTCCTATTCACCGCAGGATATACCGAAGGATCTGATACCCTGTTGAATTCATATACCCAGTTCCTAGGCATATTCCTGCGAACTCTTGCACACTTCAAACTCGACAAAAGTTCTCGAGGTATATTCAGCAGAAGTACGTAGAAAGATATTTCGCTCTTCAGCATCCATAGTCTTCAGCGATAAAACTCCGTACGCTACTGAAATCTCATAGAGGATATTTCGCGTAAACTTGAATTGTACCATTTGCAAACATGAAACATCAAATTCGTATACCGAGTGCAGATACCGACGAGATCATAGACATCCAAACTGCTTCTCCCTGTTTCGATGGTAATTTATGTGATGTCACTTTTTCCAAGGATACCGGTTATTTTGAGAATGGTAAATATCTCAAAATTAGTATCAGATTAATTTCGGCAAAATCACGTGTCTCTCAAATTTATAATGCAATTTATTAGCATACTAAAATCAGTCGTGACGTCTAGTTAACTTTTTTTTTTTTAATAAAAAGCCAACTATTTCATCACGTACCACTCCCATTAGTCGCATAAGACGGTTGAGGTACATTGATATTCCTTAAAAAAACTTTCCAAACTATAATTCCAGATGTCTTAATGACCCGCTATGCGATATACACATGAAGATGTGTCGTTTCCGAATCTGAATGATCACGAGCGTCGTTCACGAGACGCGAGGGGATCTAATTTGAAATTCGTCGTGGATGTGAATTTTTTTTCGTGACTCCTCTCGATGTTACGTTCAATATTATTTTTATACGTTTCTTTGATTAGTATCACAACTGTCGCACTGAAAATGAAACTCAAAGTATAGGACGATTTGGTTCGTGAACTTTTTTTTCATAATTTCCATTATACTTTTGCTATCGCACGTAATACCCGTTAAATTTAGCATATTTTCCAAATTCATTGACAATATACGATTTCTCGCACTAGACTGTATCTAACGAGACTATACTTACTATACAATACTAATACTACCTAGTAAATCCTTGGCCCAGTGTTCAGAAAATCCTAACCCGTAACGTGACGTAGTTTTGCGTGCAGCTTATACTTACCCTTGCCAACATATCTGATCTAATTATGAGCTCGCCCTTGCGATAGATAACACACTTCTTCCTTCAATAAATTCTAACGATGTTTTACGAAATTGTTCGATCGTCCGAAGATGTTACTGAGATTCGTGGTGAAAAACGTTATTAAAAGATTTTTTAGGAGGATCGACAGTGAAATTAATAATAGGTAATAAGCGCGATTATAAAATTGTCGCTCGTATTAAAATTATATCTTAATGTACCTGATGCTTATTTTAATTAAAATTAATGATATGGACTTCTGCAGGGGTAAAGTTGCTGCATGTTTCGAACCATGTTCGAATGGCTGTGCAGAGTATTAGTTGAAGTAGGATCGTTTGCCTTGAGGCTAGACGGGCAATCTTATTGACTTATCAAAGGTATTGATTATAGGCAATGGGAGTGTCGACAGTCTGTAGACACTGTGGTAGGGTAGGGAGCTTAATGGGTGCAGTTCATCAATGAATATTTGTTACAAAAATACAAATTTATTAATGAATATTCAATGTTTCCGTCATTTCATTTACAAAAATCCATGCTGTCCTCAGGGGGCTTATCAGGTACTGCTGCACGCGTTCAATTAGTAGTTCAGAAATGTTTGACGTAGCCGGCACCGTGGATGGGAATGCCAGATCCATAAGTTGTTCCAATATCGATACCATGGCCTGATCCAACGACGACGCCATGACCGGCACCAATGTCGGAGGCGAAGCCAGAGCTTCCGAAAGCTCCGCTGAAGCCATTGCCATAGCCTCCGGCGGATGCGATACCAGCATCAGCAACTGCGATTCCAGAACCTACAGGGTACCCGACGTGTTCGGGAACGGAAACTGGAACTGGCACCGGCTGAGGAACTGGGACTGGCACTGGGTGGGGTACGCGAACTGCGACGGGTTGAGGAACTGGGACTGGGTAAGGTTTATCGACCTTGACGGGCACGTGCTTGGTGACTTGTACTGGTACTGGGTGAGGCACTGGCACTGGGTAAGGATGTTCGACCTTAACCGGCACAGGGTGAGGTACGGGCACAGTGTGAGTAACCGGGACCGGAACTGGATGAGGGACTGGAACCGGAACTTGGATTTCACGGTGTACAGTAATTCCGGTAATGCGTTCGGAACGAGCATTTGCGATGGCAGATGTACCGGCAGCTGAGATAGCGGAAAGTGCTCCAGCTCCTGCTCCACCGTATCCTCCTCCTATTCCTGCTCCACCGAATCCTCCTCCTATTCCTGATCCAGCGAATCCTCCATTAACACCGGAAGAGTAGCCATAGTTTCCACCATAAGTAGATCCCAGATTATATGCTACGGGAATGCCGGAGGTCGCTACTGAACCCACACCTAATCCACTGGAGTATCCCAAAGAGCTGGAACCGATTCCACCGATTCCACCGTATCCACCGTATCCACCGTATCCACCGATTCCACCGATTCCACTGTAGCCATGGAGCACCCCACGTTTTTCCTGCTTCTTCACCGGCTTCTTTTCACCGGCTAAAACGCTGGTTGCCAGCAGGCAGCAGATCTACAAAGATTCGTAATTTCTTTAATGTCTCACGTAATTGTATTACTAATTTGTATTTAAGATTTCTTTTAGAGTTAACTTCTGATATGCTGTCTAACAGCTAAGCAAATGATTGATCATTCGCTTAATTGAAATGAAAACCAATGAGATACTTACTAGGAAGGTTCGCATGGTTCACTTGTGAGTCTTGACTTGAGAGTGCCATCCTTAGCCTGGCTCGCCGTTTTTATATCAAATCCCAATGCCTCGTCTGCCATTACTTTCACTGCAAGACAGGTACACGCCCTGCTAAATCTAGTTAGTGGTTCCGTAGCTGGTCCATCCGATTTTTATATGACGTAACCGCAAAGTCGCCAAGCAAAAGGTGACCGGATCCCAACCGTATTATCGAGGGACGGACTCAACGAATCCAAGCGAAGATTCACCAACTTCTCACCGGTTATGACAATCGGATGATTGGATTTTGCTAGAAAATCTTAAGGCTATACTGCTAATCTACGTGCCTTGTGAAGTTCGTTATTCCCTATTCTTTCTATGGTAGTCACTTCTTAAATATTTGCAAGTGTTTTCTTTTTACGTTGGAATACGTGGAAATCACAAAACACTTGCTAACGATGAAAATGTGACTGGCATAGAAATTATAGGGAATAAAGCACTTTCTTAGGTGTTTAGATTTACATTGTAATCGATCGATACGAAATCACTCATATAGATACTGTCTCGCATTATCAATGCATATGTATTATGAAAGCTGTTGGCTGATTCAATTCTGTTCCGTGATTACGATTGTCTCGAAAAGCTTTTTTTTTATTTCAACAATAATTTACCCGCTAAAATTTTGTTGTTGAATTATGAATTTTATACTTAAATTTTTTTAAATACAATTTTCGGAATTTTTTGGTGAATTAATTAGTGACGATTAATAATTTTTTTTAAAATCGACATTAAGATCTTAACGCGTGAAGATACCTCCACGCTTTTTTGGTTGATCGAAATGCCTTTTATCTTAATCCAATATAATTTCGCAAATCTTTTTGACTTGAGCGTTACTTCGAACGAGATAAGCATAGGACGAAATTGCATTCACAATGTAAAAAGTGCCAAAGCTGCTTTCTTGCGTTTGATTAAAATCTTTTTTAATGCTCTTAGAGGAACATTAGCGTTCGATATAGTTAACCTATAATGGCACTTCTCCATATAATTTGCTCACGTAACTCTCATCTGATACTATTAATACGTATACCAACCTTCACTTTTGATACAAATGTCATTTTCGATGTAATTCGCTATAAAGCCCGAAACGCCCGCGCAATAATCTTTTATGTTAATGGGATGAACGATATTTCATTGTGTCAAATAATTTTTCAAGGATTTTTGCTATTTATAAGAATTTCATAAGTAAATTATTAAGAACGACAAATTTATCTAAAAAGCTGTTCCACACTTTGCATATTTATATTTGCCACTCGATATACTTGAAAATTAATGATGGGTCGCTTCATCGATATCATCCAACAGGATTACCAAAGATCATCTACAATTGTCCAAATCGATCTCTCATTCATTCTGCATATGATTAATCGTACAATAGACTTGATCGTTAATTCGATATCATTATGGACCAATCCGTAATAGCGTGAAGACGTGTAATGCTTTTACTCAATACAGCGACTATCACTTCTGTATCAAATGGTACAATATAACTATAGTCAGATTGTCATATATAGAAAATATATTTATATAGTATATAATAAAATATAGATATTCTTATTACACGAAGACTATGAATATTCTATTATTAATATATCTCGATTATTCGATATATTAAGCAATCGATATTTTACTTTCAATAGCTGAGCGTAATTTCTCAGTTCCTCCTGGCATTTCGAATAGGCATTACGGTAGACGAAGCCAATGAACTTTCTGTATAACTGGATGATATTTATACGGTCAAGAAAAAAGAAAGAAAAAACTCAAAGATATATGTGGTTTATTACTATTGAAATTTTAATAAAAACTCGTCTGACATTTGCGTCTTCGATTCGTTAATAAAATAAATTTATACTGCCCGATGGAAGCATTAGAAATTTTTTTATTTTTCGTAATATATTTATGAAATTAAAATCATTCTTCAAAACTTGACTTCCGTGTCGAAAGTAAAATTCCATGACAATCAACATTGCTCCGGGATTGCTCTGTGTCCAAAGACACAACCAGCGTGCATTGCAAGTATGTTTTAAGGAGAAACAAAAAAGTATGACGGCAAAATTAAAGGAGAACGGACTTATATGGGCATTTGTCGGACGACAGGTATTTCTTGACAGTACCAATTTTTTTTCCATTTTTCGCACAGACAAATGTTAAGAATAAAATAGATATTTTAATTACAATTTAGGTTTGGTACTTAAGTCTACCTTGTGATCCTGACAAATTAGGACACGACGAAGAAATTTATACGTATCTGATGAAAGTCAAGAAAAATCTGAATTAACAAGATAGGATTTCCATGTGGGCGATAGTGAAATTTAATTTATCGAGAAACATGCAGAATGGTCGAGACATCAAACTGACGTCATAGACACGTGACGTTATCAGATCTGCATGCACATGGATGAATCAATTAAGAGTATAATGGATATCCTTATGGAGCTCAAGTGATCATCTAAGGTTGTCCTAACTACTGACAGGACACTTGTTATCAGTGGGAATTCATCAGTGCCAAATTTGATGGTTATCGATTTCACGAAGTTCGCTGGTCGTCCAATGTGCTCATTAGGAGACAGGTTGGGGATGATTTATCTCATCGTGAAAAACGAAAGTCACTCGTCGCTTTCAATATTCATGAAAATAGTTATCAGGACTCGTAAAATATTATAAACGGATCGGTAAAGACTGTCTTAAATTAGTATCTTAATATTGCCTAGCTTTCACTGAAATGACCAGCTTCAAAAGCATAAGATATTAGGTAGTCGAATATATTTTACGGTAAGCAGGAAGTCGATTATACAATGTGAAGTTATATATTCCAATATAAGCGCACGTGATAATCCTGATAACGTGGCAATCCTTTAATCTTTAATAAAAACATTTTTTAATTAACCGGATGATGGAAACATCGAATTTTTTCGCGGAAATTGCTTTTTTCCCTATAACAGGTTTCTGTCTTGTTTTATTCACGTCTTGGGGGTATCTGCTGAACGTTTTTCCTTTTCCCCCCAAAAAATCATCCGGCAGTTGATATCGTATCTTTCGCTTATAATAACGACTCGCAGCAACTTTTAATGAAAAGCGTTAGAACGACAAGGAGCCCAAGCACTTAGTCTGATGAAAAATTCCACGATCTTCTTATCTGCTCAGTCGCTCTATAAGAAAATTTTATCTTGTAAGATTTCTTATCTTAGAAAATAAAATTTTTTAAAATTTATCTTCTCGAAACGTCTTGCCATAATTATTACGTAATTTGATGTTAATTTCATGCAAACGACGTTCTGTCACGTGAACTAATACATAGATGTTTTTTTGGATATGTTTCAAGAATCCTGTTTTATCATGTTTAATATAGATATATGTGTGTACACTAGTTACTAGTTTTTCATTCCCAGTCGGTAAGGTAGATATGATCTTAGAAAAATATTTATGTCTTTTTAGTCATCACGCGATATTACATCGTGACAAATGTTTCATTCGATTAAGACGCAGCTTTGCCTGAAATACCGTCTACTTAGAATTTTCCGTTCATAATACAATAAACCCGTCGCACCCCCCCACGTCCCTTGAATCCTAAAGAAATTCGTTATGGAACGTACTTAATCATCTAAGACATTCTCGCTTGTTCGCCGAATCCATAAAGACGTCGCATTACAGTAAAGAGAATTATCCAACCACTTACGAATTTGAAAATTCGCTTTTTTTTAATCTTACCCACATTAAGAAATAATAAAAGTATCATTGTTTTGTTTCACGTTAAAATCAAATTTTAGATACTTTTGATTAATATTGGTATGGTACTATTGGCGGGAATATTCAAACGCGCTTGTTGAGTCTACATAAAATGTTCATATAGTGGTTTGCTTACGTTGTCGTATGCAAGTCAATAGAGGATTTAATAGAATGGTCAGGAGCTATCAAGGGGGTTTCTTTATTCTCCTAGTAGGTACGGCCCTGAACGGGTCAGTCAGGAAGTTGAAGCACTGTTTCTCTCGCGAAATATTAACTGCTTTCTTGACTGACATTTTGGTGCGTGCGATCTCTTCCCTAGAAGGACTCCCTACCAGTTAGTGAACTACATTCCGAGTTAAAAGTAAGAGGCATGGAAGAAGGCGTTACCTAACAGGGATAAACGGCCGGGCGCAGCTTCTGGCGTCGCTATATATATTCCATTGTTTTTTTTTTCACGCAATAAGAGATCGGCTTACTAGGTAACGTTAAGAATATCTGAGCGGTAGTACAATAAAAAAAATTATTCTGTGATACAATAACCCGGTATACCTATGTTACTGGAAATTTTTGGAAAAGGAGGTTATTATAGTTATGTTAATTCGTGATATTTTTTTTTTTTTATTGCGAATAAGTAAGTGCGTCGACTTACTGTATATCTGCTCGATATATCATAGAAATTATTTCTAGATGGAACAACGTTTCTTTCGTGCTGGACATGTAAGCAATGTCGTTTTGAAAAATTGCCAAAATATATTTTTCCCAACTTTTTGCATTCGAGGATATATGTTTATGGTGAACTGATAATTATTGGATATAAAAAAAAGTGCCTTGGAAATTTTTCAAAATATATTTTTGGATATGTAAACTTTTTTGAGTTTGATTTTTTTGGGGAGAAACTTTTTAATGTCTCGCTTTATTGTAACGTCATAAATTCCATAAATTCGTCAATTTTCCCCAGAGCTTCGCAAGTCGCAAGAAGAACCGAGACTGACTTTTTTATTGACTTTATTCCTTTTTTTTTGTTAGCAGCCAATCATTGGTCCATCTAGATTTTAGAGATACTAGGAGAGCAAATAAAAGTTTTATAGGTAGTAATAGACATGCAATAAAATATGAGAGGTGTGACGGTAGAGAGAGATGGGGTACCCACATATTTAAATAATTTCTGGTGTCAATGGTCAGTGACATAAATAATGAAAAACGACAGTCTTGTGTGCTTTTTTTAAACAGCCAAGTAAATTTTGATTTCAATCCGTATTCTCAGAATCGATAACCAATCTTCGATGGGTATTCAATTAACCTTTCGATTAATCTCAACTTATTAGAATTTACTAGATATCTCGTTTCTTTTTTGTTTCCTCCACTTAATTCCACGTCCCTTATCAGTCCTGATCTACGGGGCCGTCCTTGTTCGAGACATCCGAAAAGCGAGTGCTTATCCCGGTGATGAATTACTTTTCGGCTGCTGGCGACTCCGTGATGGATCACTTCTCCTACTTCTCTTTCCGTTTCCCCTCATGGGTCCTTCCGAGTCTTTCGAAAATTGAAGATTTTTATAATGTTACGTGTATTCCGAATATTTTGGCATGAGTGGGTTCCTGTATGCGCTATTTTTTTTTTTTTTTTGAAATACTCGTACTGTTTCTTGCTCGTTTGAGAAAGAATTGATATGGACTCTCATGGAGGGTAGATGTGATTTGTTAGTAAAAAATTAATTTCCATGCATATTTATCTTCTCCCAATGCCCGATTGGATAATCTGGATAAAAGTCACTCAGGCGTTTTTGTATTGATATATCGATAATGGCTATAGGTATACTTTGCCTGTATTATACGTTGCATGATTTGTCTGTGTAGTTTCAAGGATTAGCCGAGTGTTTGGTCAATCTTGACAGTGTAATACCGTGATTCAATATTCTCGTTAACGTTCTGCCCAAAACCTGCTTTTGCACGAGAACGTAAAATTACTAAAAATTATTCGACAGGATTCTGTACTTTTTTTTTACGTGCAATATGGTTATGATACTGTTCGAAAGATTCGCGTTGAATTTGCATTGGTAATTTCGTCGAAGGAATTTCTTACGATTTTCTTATTGCGACACGTATTTTATTTCGTCTGCTTTTTATCTTTTGAATTATTATATAAGATTTAGCACTTCTTGTGAAAAATGCTATAAGTTATTGAATAATATGTGAAAATTTTGGAAATTTTCAGTTAACAATAATACACGTAACTTTTGAAAAAAATTGCAAAAATATTGAAAATTTTTCGAGAAGATCGTGTTTTATGTAAATCCAAAATTTATTGGATCCATTTTAGCCATAGTGTATTGGGTTGGCAAGGATGAAATTTGTAAGTTATCAACCCACTTTGCCTTTTTTTTTCTCTACAAATTTCATCCTTGACGATCCAATAATTTTGCGCGGCACTTTCGAAAGCAATGAATATAAAAAAAGCCTCGTCGAAGAATCTCGTGAAATGGTTATCGTTTCTTTTGAAAATCTTACTCGGTACTCAAGCAACCGTTCTAGCGTGATAACGGTAGGGGATAGAATGTGGGAAGCTGCATCATGGGATGCTGCGCCACCATCTTGAATCGAAGTACTCGTAAAGATCGATGGACGGTATAAAAGTCCGCTAGGACGGAACGAATCTTTTCATTTACGTAACCTTCAGCAGGATTTCAGTTCCTGTCTCGTGGAATTTTTAATTTTATTTTTTAAAGCTTGGAAAAAATAACCTTTAAAACATCCAACCGAACTGTATGACCTTAATGGATTGTTTGAGCTTGTTTTTTTTAATTTCAAAATTTTACTCAAAAATATATAATAATTTGGTAGTGAAAATTCGTGTCGATTTTTTCTCTCGTTCTTACATACAATTTTAGGTTAAGATCGAGATATCTTTAGTTCGTAGCTTTCATGTACTCGTAGACTCCTCGTTAAGAGCAAAATTGTCAATAACAAGCGAAACAGAAAATGGGATGCAGGAAAACGGTAGAAACTCCATCTGGTGGATGATCGCCGAACTATTTTAAATTAGTAAAGTGCTGGTAAAAATGTAAAATTTTACAAACAGCCACTTTCAGACTGACACGAACCCAACTCAGAAAACCCTATATCGATAGCCAAATAATACTATGAGAGTACGGTTCGAGATTAATATCAGTATTAAACAACACGCCGTGAGCAAGGTGTGTATCTCTGGGATGATAAATTACAAGCGTCCATGAATAGATATTAAAGCGGGAGACTCGAATTGGTTATGATTATGGATCACGAGGGAATTTCGAATCGTCGTATCTTTGGGATTATGTGTATTTATTACACATTTCATAAAAATCGTAGGTCTTTATACCATTTTTAGTCAGACCGTATAATATTTTTTATCATTTATTTATTTTTTAGACCGTATAATATTTTCGAAAACTTCATATTAGAAAGTCGGTACTATGTATGGTAATTGACCGTCGGTATTTCATGAGAGTTCAAATAATCAACCTTCCCAACAGACTTAATAAGCCTCTGTTAGATGGCAGCACAAGGCAGATAAATTACTACGAGGAAAAAGACGTATCCAACGTAATTTGTTTGTGTTTGCTAAACCATTCACGTAGAAATCCATTTACTCATCTCGTCGAGCGTTACTTCGTTTAACAGTGAAGTTACGAGATATTAAATTGAATAAAATAAAAATTGACAAGTATTTCACGAATAATAAAAATTGAAAAAAAAAAATCATCCAAATTCCTTTCGTAAAATATACGACAAGATTTTACCACAAATACGTGTATCCATAGATTGACCATAATACGTAGTCAAATTGGAGAAAAACATTATTTTTCAAGATAAATCTACTGATTAAATATGCTTGAATATTTCAATTCTCCTTGAAAGCTAAAATGTATCCCACGTAGTAGCCCAGCTCTCGTGTCTCTGGACAATACATTATTTTGCGTCCAATAGCAAAATCTATCGGTTCTCAGTACTGCCGTATAACTATACGATATCAACCCGTGGTTAGTATTCCAGGCACGTTGTATTTCTAACAGCCTGTATTTCGATCTTGTATCAGATCCACAGTGTACAAACACAAGGAAGTTCCTTACAATGGAAATCTGATCTGAAACGTGATCGGAGTCGAACGTTATACGATAACCAAAGGTAAAACAAACATATACATATATGTATACATGCACTAGGTTATTCAGGCCAAACCCATCAACTGGAGTAGGTTTCATCATAAAAACTAAATGGACAGGCTAACTTCAGGTGATACACCTGGATTGAATAACTCTGTACACATATGTATAATATGTAAGTCTTCTACGGTTCCTAATATCCGTGTATCATTTGTTCCTGAAGTGCGTCCTTGATGTTCGTCACGAAGTTCGCTGATTCAAAAAAAATTTCTCGCATCAAAAAAAATCGACAAAATCTCGCGCGTGTTCCTAACCTCAAATTAGAAATGCCTCGTGTCAAAGCCTTTGGTCGAAATTTAATTAACAAGCACTTCCGGCCTGACGAAACTAAGCGGGTTCGTTCGGTTCGCGGGAATTGAAACGAATAATGTCACTGGACAGAACATCGGACGGATTTACGGAATATCCTGGCTTTGTAAAATGTACTAACAGAGTGATCCCCGGCGTGAACCTACGAAATTCCCAAGAAACGGGAATCCGAAGGATATCAGAATACACGAAGAAGCATATACGATCCAGTCCTTGTTCTGTGATTTCAAATCAATCGGATTCCAATGGCGAATACGAGACATCCAGCGAGGGTCCTTGCACCTTGCAGCCGGTTTACCCTTTGCAGAACCGCAGTGCGCGGACTTCCGGTTGGCAAAGTAAAAAAATATATTCAGGTGACGTATCTTCCCTGGAAAGAAAAGGAAGTGACGTTTGGACGGGTGGAGAATCCGATCCTGAGACCAAATCGGCCAAGGACGAGAATAGATCCAAGGACAGGATTATAAAAATTGAAGCCTGGAAGGATTTGGGGTTACGAGGTGTCCTGACAGCTTCGGAATCCCTACCGGCGTTGAAGATAACCGCTACATGGGATGATGCTGGTGATCCCTCCGAATTTTCTATTCCGGAAAGACTGATATCCGAGTCGTCTCACGCGCGTATTAAGAAAATGAAAACAATAAGGGCCGTCATGGACTCCGAGTGGTCTGGTTCTAATCGAACTGTATCGATGGATAATATATCGATGACTGGTGTACCGTTCAACTACCAGGCCAGAAAATTTGAGTCTCTCACTCAGCTTCCTGTACTATGCGACGAGAATGACGATCGATCGGATTGGATCTGTATCGAATCACAGGACGAAATGAAATCGGGGATGATCGATGGATCCCTGTATTCCGATTGCGATCCTGGCAATTCGATGAATCCTGGAAATTTTATGGACGATTTAATCGATATTGCTAAGAACCCTAACCCCTCGATAAAGTCGTTCTACTTTGAGCCGAGTCCCCACGAAGACGCGACGTCGCCGAACAAGGCGGCGAAGGATACGAAAAAGTTTCTCTATCCAAGATCCAACGCTGATCTGGATGCTCTGTCGAGAATCGAGGATGAGCTTGGTCCGTTGCAGAATAAATTAAGTGAAATTAAGGGGAAGATGCTCGCCCTCAATCTCGCGGAAGAACTGTCATTTGGCTCTGATATGAGCCCCATGGATAGCTCCGCCATATTGTTCGGGACTTCAGGATGCCTCTTGCATAATACCGGTGATGAAATTTCGTCCCGGAAGAATTTTAATGTTTGCACGGATTTACCAAATTTTCACTCTATCTACGCCAGGAATACGGTTATGCGCGCGAAAGAGAAAATTATTCCCAAGGAGATTTACCTTCCGCGCGCCAATCCCATTACCACGACAAATTCGTATATCGTTCCTATTAATGGCTGGCGCAATTCCATCGTGAATCTCGACAGCCTGCAATTTCCCAGCTACTACACGCCACGACGTGATTATGGCGTAACGGGACATTGTAATTTTCACGATCCGTATACAACGACCGTGCGAAACGAGGTAATTCGGAATGGAAAGGATTCGGGTAGTGATAAACTTTTTCATGAATCTACAATCCTCAAGGATAATACGTACGGACGATCCAGTTGTTTTCTAGAAAGTGGTTCGGCCATTTGCAAACTTCCCTGCGAGTCTCCCGGTGGATATGCAGTCGTAAACAGAGAATCTGACTCAGAAGTAATTTTCATGAATACAAGAAAAGATACGGTGCCCGTCAATTGTTCTAGCAAAGCCGTGCAAGTCGTTGAAGAAAATTCGTTTGAATTTAACGAGATTCCATCCGAGCGGAAGGATTTTCCGTGCAGCAACTATATCATGGTGGATCGATCCACCGAGTGTCCGGACGTAACAGCCTCGAGGAAGGATTCGTTCTCCTCCGGAACGGCGGATATTCCTCGTGAAAGTTACGTCTCTAGGAAAGAAGCTGTGAGCACCAATAATTTTCATCAAAGACGTACGACGAATCTTAGCCAAGACTCGAACCCGTCGATTTCCGGTCGCTCCTCGCAAGAAGAAGCCCCAAGGATGCAGCTCGGTACGGAATCTAATAACTTAACAGAAGTCTCGTCCAAGCTGTCTCTAGCTAGTCGCCCGGACTGGAAACTCTCTCAGCAAGAAGTATCGAGCTCTCGAAGTCCTTCGACGAGAATCGTATTACCGTTGGCACGCGACAAATTGATCGTCGTGCCGATAGTTTTCACCGATGGAATTCCCGAGTCCTCGACGACGCCCTTGTTCACCTTTGCATCTGTCAAACTTCTTCGACGTCATCGTCGAAGACGTCGCGTCGGCTCTAGGCACCAGGTTGTCTTTATAGAGCCAATCGACGATCCTGAAAGGATCTCGTCCTCCGATCGTAGCGATTGCTCCATGGCCAGCAGCAGCACTTCCGGATCACTTGGAACCGAACTCACTCATCTTGCGGAGGAATGTGCATTTTTCACTACCGAAGGTCAAGGGTCAAGCACCAAAGTTTCATTCGTCTACAGTAGCACGTCTGTTCGAGCCAAGACCATTTCATCGACCAGCACGACGAATAGTGGTGACACCGTAAGGACAATGAGGTCCGGTACGACATCGAGGATGACCAAGACAACGATATCCGGTTGCACGAGAAGCGGAAGTACAGCTTTGCGTGACGGAAGTAGGCTAGGTAGGGTGGCTCCTAATGGTATTCGGGGTATGAGATGCTCGCCAGATGATTTTCTCTGTGATGCGTGAAATGATGTGAAAATGTAAAAAATGGAATTGTCTTTTTTTTTTTACCAAAATATGTAATTATCGATTGCGTCGTGTCGAACGTGACTGTCTTGTTAATTATTCGACGCACGCGTCGCATTGAGCGTCGTGACTACTTTACCAGGCAACGCAAGCAGTCGTTATCGGTGCGCGTGAACAATGTTTTTTTTGGTTGCGGTACACAGCAATCTATTTTATTAAGTGAACCGCCATGCTTTTGTAACGTCAGTAAAGTCTCGATTTACGAACAGCGATTGTGTATGAGGTTATACGGTTAGTGTATATGACTGTACGTGAAATTTGAGAATATCCAGAAGGGAAAATATTTGCGATATTCGGGGATCTTGTAAATTTGTTTATCTTATACTTTTATTAATACAAATTTTTGTCAATAATTATTTCAATTGTATTTTCAGTATTTGGAGTTTTTATAAATCTTTAAATATTCCTCCTCGAACACGCTCGCTCTGTTATCGTGGAATTTCAGTACGGTACATCAATTCCCGTCGAACAGTTTCTAACCAACGATATCGTACATTAAATTCGCTGTTCTCAATGACAGCCCAGCGATATTCGCGCATTACGCGTAGAATTCTGCAAATCGTCCAAGTAAATCAGTTATACAGTCTAGTACAGTCCGTGCCATGTAAATTTTCCAAGAATTAAGAAGATTTGTGTAAATAGACAATGGCCCTGCTCGCGAATTTTTATTTTCCACTTTTTTTTCGGTATTCATCTCGATAGCTTAGGATTAAAATATAAGAAAGTGGGGAAGGGAGGGATTGTGTCGATATTTTACTAAGAGCAGAAACCCTCGTGGTCAATGTGCTTGTTACATTTTTTCACAGCCAGACGATCTGGAGAGCCGAGCCAAGAAGAGCAGATCATTGGAAGCTATTAATCTTTTTAAAATCACAGAGCCCTCGTTAACGAAGCTTTGATTCCTCTCGCACAAATGACTCTTTATTAGCAACTGATTTTCATTTGGACTTGCATGCGGCAATCGGAGTATCAAATGGGCTTGAAAGTCGCATCGGATCGCTGAACTTCAAATTCCCATTTCATTTGGATTCTGTGCTCGAACGATCAACTTGGTTGCTGGTTGGATCAGACGCAATCAGAACCTGAAAACAGCATCCGATCGATACTCACCTATTTACCTTCTATATGGATCCCAATTCCCACGTTCCAGACTCTGAAGTACGTTCCAAGCTACAGGGGTAGATCAATCATCATCCTCAGGCTAAACATATCACGTGCTATTCGAATTTGCCGTGTTCAGATTGAAGAAAGTATAGATCGACATCTCCCAGCATCCACTTTTCTAAAATGCAAATTATGCCATAAATGTCGAAGCTTTGACAATATCAATTTTTTTTTGTAAAATCCACCCAACGGGGTCAACACTAAATATTTTCTAGTAGTACTGTACTTCTTATCACGACTGAGATTACAATAATGATTTACACTACAATAATTACCAAGAAATTCTTGGTCTGATAAATTAAACTCAAAACTACAAAATCCTGGGGGATTCGTCAGGGAGAGATAGTGTCCTTACCCAAAAGCTCCGTATGATCCTGTCCTGAGACAAACTATATATACGGTCCACGTTTCCACTTTAATCCTACAGATTAGGGACAATGCGGTAAAGGATTGTCCTATCCGTCAAAATGATCATTACAGTACGTTACCGTACAAGTTTCTGTCGTTAGGACCCGCCAAGATTTACGACGTTTTCACAGCTCGTCTCTCCACCTCATACAACCTTCCTGAAAGAAAAATCGAGTACAGAATCTACAGATAAAACACGCAGTATTAAATCTGGGCTAGTGATAGCTCCAGAATACAATAACAGTTCTTGAGTCTCCAGTGTGCGGGGAAAAAACCACAAGATCGCAAAAGAGAGTTTAGTACCCCATACAATTTTTTAACTAAAAAAAATATTTTTAAAGCAAAAATATATTTTTTTCAATCCTTTCGAAAGCATCCACGTTCGCCATACAAAATTAGGTTCATTAAGTTATTTTCCATTTTCAATACAAAAGAGGATATTCAGTCCAGAACACAACTCAGTCGAGCACCGAATGCACGTGCTATAAACGTTTAACAGCCTTTATACGTCACGACCTAGTCGAGTCATTCTGGAGGGTAAGTTTCTTCCTTAGTACCTACTGAAGCTCCGAGGAGTGTAAAAATAGCGCTGGCAGTAACGACGAGTAGCAAGTCGCTATCTATACTAGCCGTGAGGTAATGGATCAATGAAAATAATAAAGAAAGCCTATTGAGTCCGTTACAAAGCCGTGTGCACACTGGCAACTTAACGTGACTGCGTATCCTAACTGTACAACGGTGCAGCTACGGGGGTAGGTTTTACGTTTGCGTTATGGGACTACGTTATTACGGACTTTCGTAGCAAAACTGTACGTGGCTTAAAGTTCGACAGGCACGTACGTTCAACAGCGCCCGTAATTCGTTTCAAGCGATCAATTATTGAATTTCGACATTTTCATAACAACGAGTTATTACCCTTCGACTGCACCTTAAGTTTGCCATTCACTCACTGTAAATCAATAAATCGAGCCTGACTCGCTTCTCGAATCTCTCTAAAAATGTTAATTATCTAAAATATCATTAACAATGTTATTGACATTTTGGAGAGGTATCTTGAATGATTTTCTTTGACATTTAATAAAGGAGAATGACGTACTTTATTATTCATAGGTATAACTTAAGCCGCTCATTAATCACAGAGGGGTTATACATATACACATAAAATATTATCACTAGGGCGACAGGGTGGTTTGGCCTGGATCGATATTACTTAGAATATTTACGTTATGCCATCTCCAAAATGACAATTAATAAGAATAACAAGAGGAAAATTTGTCCGTACAAATTCGACGATAAATTTTCGAACAAGCAAAGAAACCCGTCTGACTTGAAGTGATGCGAAAGCAATTCGACGCTGTTGTGCAATTCGTAGTTCTAAGTATGACGTATACGGCTGGCAAATTATTCTCGGATAAGCATGAGGTCAAATACTCAAATAACTGAAGAGGATTTAGGTCAACTCGTGCCTGACGGGAAAACTACGCTAGGAGATGTAGCCGTTTTTTTGTCTCTCTACTTTTTGCTTTTTTCTACTAGAACTTGAAGAAGCTACGTCTGGGCATTATAGGATAAAGTGCATTTAGTATGTGTATACGTTTTTTAACTCTAGTACATTACACTTTTTTTTAACGTGAACACATAGGTCACGCATATGCTGTCAGACACGAGCTTACAAACTGCAATGTAACTATGTAACAGAGTTATAATAAAATTCCAGAGTATAAGTACGTCTAGAATGAAATGAAATGAAAACAAATTTTTTTGAAGAATTTAGAAGAGAAAACGAATCCCAAAAAACTGAAAAATTAAGCGATCGCGTCTGTCTCTCAGACACGTGTCTTACGGTTGGGGTTATATGATATTTGTGAACTTTTTTAGTGACTCCGCGTCAGGTGGAATAATATTCGTTAAACATGCAACTATACATACGATTATGCGTAATTTTCGTTTTTATCGCCTGCCTCGATAATCAATTCGCAAAATTGCTCTGACCGATTATCATCATCATTCTCTTATTGCGTTTCGCGATAAAAACTTAAATACAAAGTTAATCGAGCGGCAACAATGAGCGACGTTCGATCATCCACAGCAGGTAGAATTTATCAGAAAAACATTTTTCTAAAAGTAATCTATTTTCACGTAGTTTCTAATTTAACGGCCATGTATATAGAACGCTTCTATCCCATTGTATATGTGATATGTATAAGGTAATCTCGATTCTGCCGAATGGCTTCTCCAATCCTCGATGAATTCATTACTCGTGCTTCAACTTCGTGATTAAGTATAAATAGAGGTTAACCTTAAAATAAACTTTGTTTGGCGCGCCTCGAAGTTTACGATAAACTCTGATTTAACACCGTTTAAACTTTATCGTCCCGATAGACGAGCCGAAACAGACGTCTCTGCGGGACATTAAAGAGTCCTAACAGCGTTTTCCCTGTTTCAACAAATTGTCACAAAATCAAACAAATTTTTAATAACCCCCACCGGGTCAAATGGTCCATCAATCTATTTTCTTCTTCAGCCTCCTCCAGTTTCTCTATTGCTATCCAATCGACCCCCTCAAAACTTAACTCGATCTTGATACAAGATCTGTGCACTGCCATTAGTCAAGTACGTACTTTCGTCCCTCCCCTCTGTTGCCCCTCCTTCATCCCCCTCTCCCATCCTACCACGTTGTACAACCGAGAATTAATCGAATAACTTCACACGTAACGTGACTATCCAACTGTCTCTGAGATTAGAGAATGGACGCGTGACGTACTCCTGACATTTTGGCTTTACAAGTAGAAATTCGATTCTGAAAAACATTGACGTCATACCGCGATCTCAATCACGCGAGCGGGAAGAATTTCTAGGAAAATCTATTTATCTTCCTCGTAAAGTTCAAAGTTATCTTCTGTCGTGTTGGCTCACAATGATTGTCATTGTGGGTCGAGAAGCTCGTTCGAAATTTTAATGATGACATTCGATGGTTCCCTGTTGGCAATGCTCCACATTGCTCTTTCAAAATTAGCGGCATCCAGTATGACAAACGTCACGTCCGGGCAATCCTAACAGCGACAGCCTGAGTGAGATGAGTCATAATTGTTTTTATTTAAAAAAAAATATAATATTGCCTCATCAACCCGCTTTAGTTTAGCAAACCAAAGTCATTTTTTTTAACCCCTAGCTATATATGCTTGATAAAAATTCTTTTTTGTTCTTTTTTTGCCATTGATTTTTCTTCCCTTTCCCGTGCTCGAGGTTGAAGACGTCTGTAGCGACGTTTCTCGACCTTCGACGTAAACCTTCCCCTCTTCCTCGTTAAAGGTGGCGGAATAGCAGTGGCCTGTGTATGTACATACATTAGTATAGCGTGTAATTTTTCTCACGCGCCACACATATCCATACGACAGAATAGCTGGGACGGAATGCATAGTGCGTTTCATTCCGCACTTGCTGATGACTTACGTAAAATAACATTCGCTACTGTACCGCGAGTGACTAGTGCGATATTGTAACGCGTTTGTAAAGCTTCGTCATACCGCTAAAAATGTCATCGTCGTTGTATTGGAAATACGCCTTGAGCCGTACGAGGAACTACATTGGGAGAGGGGAATTGTGCAGCGCGGAGGAGCGGGGGGGGGGGGGGCGGTTGCTCAAGTTGAGCCTATAAGTCAGACACAATACGACGACATTGAATTTTAATCTGCAAATCATTGTGTAATCTTTATTTCCAATGCATATCATGATTTTGCACTGTATGCGTGTTTATAACGGGTGTACAAGATGATTTACATTGTTAGCATACAAATTTTAGAAGATTAGCAATCTTTCCAAAAATCTTTCAGCCCCGGCTTGTTTTGATCGTTCGAGAATAATTTATAACGGGAGTTTTCGGTCCTTGGGTCAAAGTTCACGGCTTATGGCTAGAGGGAACGTCACGATGATGTAAACGGAGATCTCTGGGGTGACGTATGGCCATTCGAGAAAACGAAGAAAAGCCGTATTTGGATAAGTGAAAAAGTTTACTTGAAATTTTTGCTATTGGACGCCAGAAAGTTATAAGGTCTTTGGTTCGCGATCGCGCTATGGAGATGGCCCTAAATTGACTTGAACGTTTTGCTAGTCGGGATGATTTGCGTTTCTCAGCAGTAATTTTCCGTATATTTTTAGTCCTTCTGTCTCTCTCTCTCTCGTGGATAACTCTATATCGTTATATTTGTCTTATGCACTGTTTACCGACTCTTGATTTCTCGAAGGCAAAACCGACGTCTCTCGTCTGATAGTGTATTTTTCCATAAGGATTCCTATTCTTTATTCACTCGCCATCCATGACTCGCTTATGTTTTTCTAGGGACATTTTATAAACGCTATACATCACTCCCTACGATCGTGAAGTGAAAGGTAAAAAATCCCTGTCATACAAAAGAATGAAAGGACGTGAAAAGCCGCTCCTGTCAAATATATTGCGAATGAGATACGATATATTACAGGGATAAAGATGTCTATATACATACATGTATATATATATGTATGTATTGAGGGCCGCTTGTCATATTCTATAGCACGTTGCGTACTCGCATTGAATTCTGGAAATGTAAACCTCTGCGAAATTCACACACGAGTCAACACACGACTAAGTTCCGTTGCAATTTTCTTTGACGAATAAGTCGTGTTTTCTTTCGTTTTTATCAACTAAAATATACAGCCGTCGTTTTCCAACCTTTGACATCCGTCCTGTATACTTACACATATATACATATATGTAGAGGCGTTCCTTAACGTGTACAGTACTGGGGGCACTGTAATATCTTATTGACGGACATTTAATGTAAGCACGTGACGTAGGAATTATCAAAATTTCGCATAATCGTCTATTCTGTAGGTCTAAATCTGTAGGTAACCATCGTTGAGAATAATTTGACTTTGAGATTACGTTCGAGAAAGTCAGCTGGTGGTCCAGCGATCATTTCGCGAATCCATTTGAATGGGAGTCGCGACTTGAAGTTTATACGTTCGAGACCGTAGTAGCAAATCACTTGAAATACCCGCAGAAGCAGCAGGTGTGAATTATGCCTAAGGTGAAATCGCCGAGAAATCTTAGAGTCAGTCAGAAGGTATAAATCAACGTGAAAATGATTTGGTTACATTTTCATTACGACATTGACCCATGCGTTGCTCGAGGAAATTAAAATGTACAATGTTACTCTCTGTTGAATATATATATGTATATGTTTATTTCATCTGTTTGATATCTTCCGGTCGTTAACGTAAGATTTACTATCACTTGTACTTACTTAAAACTCTTACGAGTCTATTTTCGAATAAGATGTAAGGAATTTATAGTGGGATATTTATACGATTCCAAAATTACTCAATTAATGTAGTGCCAACTAGGAATTACGGGAGCGAAGTTAAATATTCATCCGTCCGACGAGGCGAATCATCGCGCGTTCAAAATACTCGAGAAGTTGGACGGTACTTAATTTTGGAAAATTTCGAAATCTGGCAAAATCATCTCGGGGATGCAACATATGCAGACGGGGGGGAGGGGGGGAGGTACCAAATAATATTAGGACTTCGTAATCCTTCACGGCTCCTTCGTGCTTTCTGAAAATTTAATTCGTTGCAGTTTCGCGGCTACTGAGAAACGTAATCCCACGCAGTGGCGTAATTAACCCAATTAGCGCTTTGTTTAAGGCTGGCTCGTTGGAGACCTATTACGTTTGACGGGACGATAAACTTTCTTATCGCGATGTCATTAGAATTCTTTTTTTTTTTTAATCAAAAATATTTACCTTATGCATCCACCTTAAATAAAGATCTCGAAGATTTATAATTTCAACATCGTGAAAGTTACATGGATGACGTTTCTATGTGATTAACATTGATTTAGAGAATCGATAAGGCAATCACATAAATCAAATCGTGATAATAAATAATATTTATATGCAAATTTTATTTACAGTTCACTCGTCGTAACGCACTGTCAAGTATGCCTTCGCCGGTTATACACGTAAGCAGTGGTATAAAAAAAAACGACGCAAAATCGAATCTTTTTCTAAAATTCAAAAACAAAGTAGCAACAAAAATTGAGCCAGAGTTTCTCGTTTTTTTTTTCAATATTTACCGCGGATCGACTTTTCTGGATTGCAGTTGATCAGCCGTGTCCACAGAGGATATAAATAGTATATGTATATATATATATATCCTGGGCATAGATCGAATTTGAGATATAGGCGTATGTGATATCAGCAGGGTTGGCCCCATTAACCGCAGTGCTGGCGTGTACCCTCTAAATCATGGATATAAATATAAAATGCCGATAAGTTACGTTCGCTAAGGGTTCTCGAATCGCTTTGGACGGAAAATTGTTGGGAACGCTAGGGCAAAGCTGTGCGAGCAAAGGGGAGAAGATAGAAATGGGAATAGAGTATTTGTAGGCGAGTGAGAGAGGCCGACGAGTGGATGAGGATGAGAAAGGAAAAAAAAAATAAGGGAAGAACTATCATAAGAATGAGGGTACAGCTCTTGAATATTTCCTCGCCGAATTCGTATTAAAAAAAAAAAGTCATTGTTGTTTGAACAAAGATGCATCGTTCGATCGTCACGCTCGTTGCATATGCGAATGCATCGGAATTCACGGCTCAACGCTGCTAGTCAATGCACTGCCGCTATGGAGAATCGTAACGCTTATCGAAGAAACGTGTCGATAAAGACTTGGTTTGTCGTAAAAGTGACGTGAGCTC
>JARPRH010000762.1:262402-275636 GCA_031763665.1 Calameuta haemorrhoidalis
GCTACCGTTACTCTAGACTTTGTTTCAAAGAGCACGGAGCACAAAGGGTAGGAAATAATTAAAGGTTCTTTATCGAAACCCTTTATGTATTTCTGTACTCCTCGCCTGGCGGCTTACGCCAGCTTTGCCCTGCCCTGATCATTCCCGATAGGACTAGATGCCCTATGTGTATTTCACGTGTGTCCTATCGAGTTTTACCTTCAGCCATTCCTTGGTCTATTTTCCTTTCTTCGCAAAGCTTCAAGGCAGCGAACAGATCGATGTGTCAAAGCGGATGTGCTCGTGGCTTTTTTTAAAGTGTTAGATGGAGAATCTCGACTCCTTGATTAGAAACGTTAGGTATGCTCCTCCTGCAGTTTTGGCTTTGAACGTTACACGAATGGGATGATCAGAAATGTATGCTGGACCAAATGGATCTCTGTGCAGTCGCCGTACGCGGCTGGGAGTAGCCAGTCGGTCCTTTATAACGAATGCATTTTGGGAACCAGGAACTTAGATGCGACCTCGCCTGGGACTGTCGTGGTCGATTAACGGAGGATTAAATGGAAGACCAGAGCTGGTCGGGACTTTCGACTTCCGGTTGCATGTTCACCGACGTCAGTCGATCTTATACTTAATAGATGTAAATTACTCTTCCTCGAGCATCCTAGGAATGTTGACATCAGTCAGCGCGTAAGTTTACCGGAAGTAAAATAGTTTTCCGGTTGTCTGTACTTCAGGCGAGACTCGACCGAGTTTCTTGATTAAGAAAGTATAAACCAAGATACTAGTTTCTTTATCAGCAGGGTGTGGTTAAACGAGAACGAAGCTAACCTATCGTATGATAGGGCAGACGTCAGCTGGCACGAATAGAGGCTTCCGTCCTTCTGTGATTGGCCGAAATTGCTGATATGATATCAACTCGCTTCATATGTTTCCTGCTGGCAAATGTCAGCGGGTAGATTGTTTGATTGCTCGGAAAGTTACGTAGAATTAATGTGAGAAGTTTGCGAAAGGGTAGTTTCTGGTTAGTTTGTAAAATTTTTCTTTTACCTTAATACAAGATATTTCAATAAGTAACAAAAAAAATGTGACTCGTATTCCGACGTTTCCATGAAATTTTCAATCGTTACGTATGAACCGGGCTTAAGTCCTCGGGTCCAACCCCAAAATTCTTCCACCGATCCTAAGATCGATAATATCGTCTTATCAATGTCACTTGAGTATCCGGTCTGGATGGCTGAACTATTGATAATGACTGTCTTCGTGACATGTGGAAATGGAACTTGGAAGGGTATCGAGTATAGGTACATACACTATGTTTTATGTACTTTGACAATTTCGTTATGCTGGCGTCGTGGCGCTTGGTGCATTATTCAGTGTTTGACTGGACAATCAGGTTCGATCGTAAGACTTCGTGTTTCTAACAGGCCACCGTCAAGCTTGCTGGTGAACATTTTCTCGTTAGGTACTCTAATTGCACGTAAATTGGTTCTTTGGTGTATTACGTCACTATGGCTTTGTTTCGTCGATAATAGGCATTTTCATCTGAAGCTTTCTCGTCTACCTGGTCCTCGATGGTAACTTATTGGTGCGGGTTATATATAACCAAGATATATATGTGGTACCGCAAACTTCCTAGATGATAAGTGATAAGGAGTGGTATACCTGTAAGAAGTGGAATTCAGCTGGAACCTGTTGCACTGGTTATTATTTATTGAGCTGGGTCAGTAAGTGGTAGGAGTGTTATGTGTAGTTCTTAATGTCGTATATATTATATATGCAGTATGTGTCAGTGCTGATAAGAGAATTATGGAATTATTGGTTTTGACATATTATGAAGTTGATGGGAAAACTTAATTTTTGTGATAGCACTAGAAATTGTTATACATGACGATTTTATAATCTTTTTCGATTTTTTTTTTTCATTTCTCGACCAATTCACTCGAGAAATATTTTCGTGGGTCATGTGCCGTGTGGATTAAACTGCGAAGTAACCGTCTGAATTATCGTGGGTTAGATCAATAAACAGATTTTTTTACGCGTCACTCGATGTTTTTAAAAATCGATCTCCAACGGCGCTTAAATCTATGAATATTATCGATGCAAATAAATATCATGTAAATTTCGTGCTGGAACGCAACTCCGCGCATGCGCCTTGGTATCGTCGAATACACTCAAGGTATATAAGGAACAAGAGAGAGGGAGAGAGAGAGATGGAAGAAAAGAAGAGAGACAAAGAAGCACATGCTTCCGGCGTTGAAATTTAAATTTTTAATTTTTGACAGTTTCGTAGTGAGCGACACGCGATAACCGTCATTTGACGTTTCGACGACATAACGTTCCTCGTTCGCTTATCGTCATGTCGCAAATATCTTTCGTTGACTAAACGCACTCTGCTCACTCGTCCAACAAGGAAGCTTCGGCTTGTTTTGATCGAGTCTAAAAGGCTGGGAAGTTCAAGGCTCGTTTTAATGATCGCACATTTAAAACCAGTCGTCAAGTAAACATAAGTTGCATTATAACTAGCGATCAATTATTTCGTGAAAAAAAAATTAAAAATGAAAAAATCGCAAATCTTTGTGAAATTTTCATAAGGACGTTTCTCACGTAGATAGTAAATGATCAATCAGTAAAATATAAGCAGTTTTATTTGCTCTCGAGGATGTCGATTGAATTCGAAGCAAATTCGTGTTAGAAAAAAAAAAAAATATATTTTCTAGAATAAGCATAAAAAAAGAAAGAAAAATATTTGAGAAACGCGAAAAGAAACCGGGGAGGTCGATGAATTGCAAGAAATCGTCGTATTTCGAGTTCAAGTCAAAAGTTTCAGACCGGAAGTAACTCGGAGTCTTCCGTGAGAACGCTCAAGTTTTCTCAATAACACAGGCCTCTGATTCACGACGAATAAACTTGATTAGTAACATCGTAAAAGCGAACTTAATTGACGGTCAGACATTCGTTGAATTAAGAAAAGAGCTATAGTAAAAAGAAGTAAAATTTTATCAACTTTTCATCCAGCCCATACCATCGAGGAAGGCGTCATATCGAAGCGAATTTCCAGAACGGATAATTGGACGGCAAATTGAAATTTCCTACGACCTTATTCAGTCGCTGATTGGGTTACAGTAAAGTGTAGCGCCACGGGAGAAAAATTCATTTCGTAATTATACAGCAAAGACTTTATTAATTTCCTAGTCTGCTCCTCTTTTAATTCACGAGTCATACGATTCAAAAAGAAATTCATACACCATTCCCGGAACTATTTTAACCGTAAAACAAGCCCTTTCCCCTCATCCGCCCCTCCAAAGCCATTTACGAAAGCCACGCTTAACCTACATAAAATTCACAACATTCACAAACAACGCAATTGATTTAAATATTTACAAAATCATTGAAATTTCGATGGCAGCACCAGTCGAATGGACCCATAACAAATTTACGAGGATGCAAAGAGTAATTATAGCTTCTCCAATAGAACAAGACTATTTCGCGTAAACGAATATGTCTTAATACAAATATACAGACGAAAGGAAAGAAATGAAAGAAAAATAATACGTCCCGTAAACGTATTCGCTCACAGTCCGTAGGACAGTAGGATAGACGCCTTCAAGCCAAGAAACAAGGGTCGTTAAAATGTCCATTCCGCGCTTCCTATTTCAATAGACAAAGGCGCTTCTAAATATAACCCTGAAATATTCACCGGTTTACGCATAATGCCCGGGCAGTCCAGAAGGTCTGGTTACCATATCACGAAATAAAGCCACATTTCAAGCAGCCTGTACAGAGACTGTAATAGCCAAGGAGTTAAGATAGCGCTGGCCAGCATTCTCAGCGACGTGGACCATGAACTTCCAATAGATTCAGTGGCGTCAGAGCCAACCAGTCGCAATCGGTCAATCGTCCCTGAATTTGAATATCAAAACCGAACACGGAGAGATAACTGGTAACCACGTGTGTAAATTCACAAATGTGTACACTATATAGACACAGATCAATTAAGGTACCACATACGTAGATCATTGACGTGAAGCATTAAAGATCCTGAATTCCTAATGACTTCTTCCTGGACCAATCTGACTTAACGACAGTAGGATAGATTAATTATCGAAAACTTTCATCAACACTCAGATCCTACTTGGGGCAAATTTACTTGCAGATTTTACTTCGCGCTGCATCAACTAGCACATGTATCCGCGTGTACCGTGTGTCGACATTAAACGTAGCGCACCGTGTTAACGAGTGACGTCCGTCTTTTTTTTTTTCATACTTCATTCTTTACTTTTTTTTTGACTCTTTTTATTTTTTTTTTCGCCTTGTCGCACTGACGCAACGTACCTATAGACGCTGAGCACACGAGCAAATAAAAGATTCGAGCTGTCGCAAGCGGAACGCTACACCGTGTCGTGACAGGTGAAGGCTCTTGCTGCTATGTTTACCGGACACATACGATAATGCAGGCATATACTAGTTCTGTATAGCTATTATTATCAAGTGCGGGAGGTCTGAAGGCTCTGAAGTCTTTTCGAGTGTATAGGATGGAAATCGAGGGGTAAATTGATTTTTATATGTGGCTCGAGGTATTTTTTTTTAATTACGTGTAACTCCCTTTAATCAGGAACGATACGGGACGGTGCTTTGTGGGTAATTTTGTGATATAATTTTTTTTCTATATTTTGGTAATTCTCCTCAATCGACCTATCACGGGTTCTCTGTTGATAAGACGGGAATGGGTATCGCGATCGCGGTCATTTTGTCCTGCAAAGCTACTCAGAATTTCGCGCAACGTGTAAATTATGTAAGCGTACCTAAAGCTTTCAAGGCTCGTTTTGACGTACGGCTAATGACGGCGATGACAAAAAGCTTCGATTAGCCAAGCAAAAGCTACATTGCCCATTATACATGACAATTTACTTATTAAATATGTTATATAATGTTTACGGTCGATACAGGCACTGTGTTATTGCTTGACTGTGTCATTTAAGTAATTGGAATTGTCTAGTAATACGACCACGCGAGACGGTACTGGTTGTACAGCCGAGTTAAGAACTCAAAATTCGAATTTTCATTACTAGCAAAAGTAATAGCTGGGATAATAATATATTTATATCTGTTAACCGTAATGGCTGTCAAAGCAAATTGTCAGAATGATCATTGCCTAGAAAAGAAAATGAATCGTCGATGACTCTGGATTTTTCAAGAATTAACAAGCGATTTAATTTTCTCTTCGATTATCAATGAAATAATTAATTTTTTTTTTATCGATACACAATTACTCATCCAATGAAAACGTTCCTCTCCATCCGATAATTGTACAGTCCCTACCATCTAATAACATTCGCCCGATTCTCACGGCTGATGAGAATAGTCGTAAAATCAGTGTGTGTTTTTGATACAGTGAGAGATGCATCTAACGAAAACGCATTAACAAGAGAGTGCTGCAACGCGTTCATGTGAATCGGCCTTAGTGTCGTTCGCTTAGCCAAGAGACATCGTAACTCAGTAAAAGGCTGTTGACTTACGTGTTACTGCTAAAACGTAAATAGAGATCATCAGGGAGAATTCATAGTGTAATGGGAAATCGCCGATAAAGTGATCCGCGACGACGAGGATGACGATGATGATGTTGATGATGATGACGATGATTATCCAGTGGTCGATCCTTGGCGAGTCACTGGTTATGAGAGGGTGCTCGTGGTGAGCGTAACCTGGAAGTCACGGGAAAACTCAAGGATGAGTAGCAGCCTTCAAGTTCCGGAGCTACGGCTTCCGGCCGGGGAGGGTGGTACGATTCGAGGAACGGCTCCTCTGCTGCTGGTACCTCCAAGCAACATACCTAGGAGGCGGCATTCCTGGATCTGCGGGTGAGTAACGAACGGTGAAATCTCTGTCCTTGTTCCAGTAGTAGCCTGACGCATCTTGCATCCAGTGCAATTTTGCCTCTGCATTCTGGAGTGCATCCGAGCGTGGATGCATCCATGAATGGACGGATAGGATGGGCTGGTCTGTTCAGCGCCTTTGGCAGATGGCATACCGGAAATAAGGAATTATTTCCAGAACGAAGGCTACCGCCAGCGAATTCATTGCCAGAACGTTTATTAGTTACGGCTTAGACAATGACTTCGAGACTTGCTTTTATTCAGTGTAATTCGAGTCAAACTTTGCCTGATCCTCGTTTATCGCGTCGACACGATATTGATGAGAAAGGAAATTGGCGGCAGATGTATTTCAATATGACCGGAAGTCAGGAACCCTGGTATCATCGGCCTTGGGAAATTCAGACTAACTCGTATTTCCACGATCCGTAACAATTTCATTAAAGGTAATCCTACCCCTTACCGATCTTCTGCTAACAGTGGCATCGGCTTACTTTTCCATCCCGGCTAAGTTAAAGCTCTCAAATCCAATCGCTGTATCCGGTTCGTCGCTATCTAATTCGAACTTGTTTCAACTTTTGTATATAAATGCTAATGGCGCTTCGGCACCCTGACGTCGCTTTACGTAGGTGCAACGCAGTTCTCTGGATTTGGTTCTTAGCGTAATTGAACATGCTTTTATGATTATCTTATTGCTTCCTCGACTTCGAGTATACAAAATTCTCTTTGGGACTTAATTTCAGCATGATTTTACCGACAATTAAGGTGTGCAATTTTGTACAAGTATATTTGACGTATTAATCGACTTGACACACGCGATAACTTTTCTGCATAAACTATGTTATACGTAGATATACCGTGCAAAAAAAGGAAGACGGTGGCACTGAGTGCCAGCGAAACTGAGTCAGTGCAGAAATTTTATTATGAAAGTCGAAAAACCGTCCAGGTCTTAACTAGGTCTGTGCACTGTCCTATCCAGGGACCTGGACAAGCTCCGAACTTCAGTGGGGAAAATTTCTGCTAGAGAGAATCAAGCAGACTGAGCAAAAAATTACTTAACACTCCAGCTCATATTCCACTTATGTACCTCACACCTAACTACGTTCGTGATGAGAATACTTAAGAGCCGTGCAAAAATGGAATCGCGTCATCACGCGCGCGCCTTTCGCTTCGAAAATAACAATTGGCTATTAATATCCATCCTCTACGCATTGAATTCCTTTAACGCGCAACTAATGACACCCGTAATAATTCTCACTTTTGATCGGCCATGCCAGCCAACTTTGCCGGTACCCGTTAAGGCAGTCTTCGCGGAAAGCGGAACCGCAGCTCGATTGATACCTGCTGTGGTCGGTCCACGAGTTCAATGTTTCTTTTTTGACTGATTAAAAATAATAGTCTCTATGTATAGTGAGAGTTTTTTTTATGAAGATCAATGTGCATGATTATTTGGTAAAAATTTCATTTTGATTTTTAAAAAAATTTTTACTCTTATATTGACAGCCACGTGTCATTTACTAAGGGTTGCATTGCTTGTGAACTCTCAAAAAGACACGATGAACTCGTGGACTGACTGTATGTACCTATGTACATATCGTGCCAAGTTCAATGTGCACGATCGCTTGCTGAGTCTCGCGCATACGACCCTCGTCCTGGCTATGCACATTTGTGGGAATTCCTGGCAAACGTCCGTTTTATTTGCTGGGTATTCGAGGACGCGCGGGAAATGCTGGTTGAATTGAGCGAGAATAAGAAATGAATTTTCTACCACATTTTTCGCTCTATTCTCCGCCAATGTGGACTCCACTTGAGCTCGCAGTGAATGAACAACGTGGGTTTATTGTTTATACGGGATGCGAATGGCGTATACACAAGAGGCAGAAATAGTGTAGCGTAGATTAAATAAATTCTCAATTCTTAGCAATCGAACGACCGTGGGTACATTATTAGTACATTAATGAAGATGTTATTTTTTTTACTTAAACTTGAAATTTTTTGAAAATTTTAATACAAATATTCTAGAGACAATGTAAACACTCGAATTTGAGGATGTATGTGGTTATCGGCGTAATCGATGGTTATTAATATTTTTTGACAAATATGATTGTATCATATGTATCTGTACGTATGTATCAGTCGCTGAAATATAAATTTGTAATTTCAAATGCAACCAGCCTTCGAGATGGCTCTGCGAGTTTGTACGAAAAGACGTAGATTGAGGACAAGTATGGACTTTTCTATCTTGGCTGAACGACTCTCATATCGTCTTATATAGATTCTACATTTGGAGTCCATTGTGCGACTCCTAACCTCGATGCTGGACTTTCATACCCACACCTCAAGGAACTTTAGGAACCTTGCGGAGATTGAAACGATCTTTTACCCAGGTAGCATTTCTCTCCTGTGCATCCATCCACAAAGTCAGCCAGCTATGCACTTATCGTTGCCGTACTAAATCACTGTGCTATGTTGCTCGATCAGATTTTCTGGTGACGCAAGAGTCCAGTCGTATATGTATATCAGTTTTAAATCTGGACAGTCTCCTAATAATTTCTCGCTGGGAATTTTATGGATTAATTTGGAAATAAGTGGAAAGACTCACGGCTATTAAAAAAAAAGCTCATGTTTGCCCGTAACTTCATAACTGAATTTGACCCGGGTCAATGAAGAGTCCAGGAAATTAATGTTTGGACAGTTGAAATTTATGTCACTGCGTGGGGAACACGTCTCCAGGAATTAACGAAATGACGGTATCTGCCTTTGGAATGTGTTACCATTCGGTGAGGGATGCTACTGAAAGGAGTTCCGCAATCTGTCCCTTATCTTGCTTTTTAATGTGAACCCACCTGACCATTATATACATTACGCAAACGTAGTTCGTCTGGTTTGTGTTAAACTTTATATTTATTTGGTATATTTTTCAAAATTTTATTTTTTTTCGTCATATATGAAATTGCATACAAAAAAATTTGTATACGGCTACCTTGTAACGCAAACAAGGTAACTTGGTTCAATGTTGTTCAGAATCAATATCTAAGTTAAGAAGGAGCTCGGTACATTGTCATCGATTTGTTAAGTGGTGAGAGAACTTGAAGATTTTTTTACCTATTTATCTTACGGTATCACCTATCTACTACGGATATCCGAATAACGATGCATATTAGAAAACTGGGTTAAACCAATCTTTCCCTAAAGGCTTTTACGGTAGAATGCGTAAAAACTGATTTTTTTGCTGTTTCCGTAGTCTAAAGTAAATGGGAATTTTATTCTAACTTGGTTATACCTTGACAATGTGTCCATTTCCCGTGGATCTTGAAATAACAGCTCGATGGGGTAATTCAGCATATATTTTCATCCCCTGTATAACTCCAATGCATTATTCTACTTTGATATACATATAAATCTCCCTTATATGGTTATTTATTTCATCTAACCCTCCAGGAAGAGAATACCCTTATACGCATTCGGATACAAAAGAAAAACTTGACATTACTCGTTGCTTTTTATCCCGTCTATCTAATAAGGTAATGTGATAAGAAATAAAAGAACCTCGGATAAGCACATAAGACGCGCGAGGATAGAGTAATACAATATTTCGAAATTTGATCTATAGTAAGAAGCTATTGGAATAGCGATGCATGTATTTTTTTTTCTAAATAATTTCATCCCCAGGTTTAGTCTCTTATCAAGATGTACGAAAACGAATACTTATATCTTATTCAAAAAATTTTATTAAAATATTACATGATCATATTAATATTATTTGAGCTAACGAAAATAATTTTTTTCTTTGTTTCAGGTGAGTGATCCACTTTTTCTTTTAATTTTCACTCGTTACAACTACTGCTGGTGAGTAAGTGCATAATATTGTTCCCCCATTGTTAAAATACATTTTCAACTTGGCGTTCGTATACCACGTGGTTTAACATAGTTTACAGTTTACTAATTTACACGTAGATGGTACCACTCGAGAATTCCTGAACTCGTACAGAATTTGGAATCATTAGTAGGACAACTACGAAAGCACTCCTTCGGATCTACAGGAGATTACTACCGGAAGCTGTGCTAATAACTTTCTTGTCGATTCCTCGGCTAGAAGTTGCAAGTGTCTAAAAAAAATCTCCGTGTATGTAGGTCAGGGTTTACTCAATTTTTTAAATCCTCTTTCTATCTCAACCCGGCTGTGATATCTGTATAATCTAAGGGGGATTCAACCAGGCTTGTAATTTATTCCTTGAAACTGTAAATAGCCAGTACAAGATACGCCGCCTGTAAGCGGAAATATATTTTTGATAGCGCTTACTTCTGTAAAGCCTGCTTAGATAGGCTAATGTTATACAGGCTCGGAATACTTAGAGGTTGAGTATCGCGCGAGTTTCGTGAGCATGGAAGAAATTTTAATGAAAAATTTTCAACCCTCTGCGTAGAATCGTATTTTCGTGTAAAAATACAAATAAAACAGCCAAGTATTTAGAGGTAGCTGAAATGAATTTTTTTTTACTTTGCTCATTCATTATTAATAGACTTTGTAATTTGCTGTTATAGTCCAGCTTTTATCAAAATGTCATTTTTTTTCTTCTCGTTTACTTCGGACTCTCATTTTTTATCCCTTATATTAACACGCGTGATAACCGTTTTTTGTAGCAATTAGAATTGAAATTCCTTAAAGTGGTACCGATCAATTTGCACAATTTAACGAAAGGTACAATCATTACGCAATCGATACCACCAATCAGGAATGAAATTAATAAAAAAAAAAAGTTATGCGAGTTTCTTCATTGAAACTTTGTCTGATAAATTTATCTGATAATTCGCAGTAACGCCTTTCTCTGTGATTTAACACTAACGTCCTTACCTTTCACCTTTCAGAGCAATTTCACGGTATTTTCATTGCCCATGATACTTGATATTCTAAAGGCGACTCATTAAATTTCCAATGATACCATATCAGTACCTACAGGTTCAGATGATCATGGAACAATAAGAGAAGAGTGGAGTAGAAATTGCAAAAAAAAAGGAAAAAAATGTTATACCTCCCTAACGATACTGTATTGCGATAAGTAATCGCGATATCGCACATCTCACGCCGCGATATAATTATAACGCAGGGAAACTCATTCATTAATCCTCTGGACCAAGAAACGATAGTGGCTTCAACGTCTTGCGTTAAAGTGATTAATGGAAGCGCCTAACTGATAATGGCCCTTTGATGCCTGCAGGAGCCGAGCGCGTGTTATCCAATATTTAGATAGCCTACTATATATATAGGTATATCGCCATTAATACATGGATCCGTAATATTTATATGAAAATTCTCTGTTTCCATTTATTATCTTTTCTCATTAATCTCTAATATTAATGCTGATAACCGTCTGATTGTTTAATATCGGTAAATGATTCAGCTTTCAATTCGGATTGCAATAGTAAAACGATCGTGACGTCATACTGAAAATATTCCCTTGATTTTCATGCGGCACAATGACGTTCCAAGAAACTCGATCCGCAAGTCTGATAAAGCCAAGGCAAGAAAACCCTTTGGGAGTTCTCTTTAGCTTTTTATTCTATTCTCTTTCAGACTTCTGTTAGCGAAAACCAAGATCTCTTCTTCTGTTACATCCAGATAAAAACCCAGATCCTGGTGCAAGGACCTCGTACAGGTATCTACGCTTAGTAGGATTTTTTCTTGGTGCGGAGATACGAATACTACTCGTAAATGTTTCGTATAGCAAACGGGATACGCGTAATGGATTTTTTTTTAAAAAAGCAAAAAGTCAAGAAAAAATCGCCCTGGTAACTGATATCCGAACCATTGACATGGTCCATCCCTCAGGCTCCCTTTCTGTGGTTTCACGTAAAAAATGACTCTTGTCGTTCCGTCCCTCGCTTTTGGGCCAGAGTTGAGCAGGAGCACCATCTCGAAATAAAAAATAAAAATTTACCCGGTCCATTGTAATGAGTTCATCCCTTCGAAACTCGCATGACGTGACGGATGCAACACTGAAAATAACATTTTCGAAACACGTCGGCAATTTGGGATACCTGATGAAGGCCAATTTAATTTACCCAATTTAGTTCAGGTTATCCGTTTATCCCAGCACGTATATTCGTTATGTGTTACGATTCAAAAATCAATGTAAAATTCCAGGAAATTAATGGCTACTCGCGATCCATCCGATCGCTCCAGCATCCTTGATATTCATCCTGGTAACGATGCCCAGTGACGTCATAACCCCATTTCATGTCCGTAACCCAAACTGAAATAACGGCCAGTGTGTAGGAATTATCTAAACGATAATCTTCAGCTTGTTCCGAATTACCCACTGTTGCAGGTACAGAGGTTAACGTGTGGTCCATTCAGTCCACACATGCCGTACCCACCGTATGCGGACTGTAATCCTCTACTCGATTAGACTGCATTAGGATTTCGAAAGGGGGTTAGTGTTTCTAAGACACGACCAGGTAGTTAAACTCCAGGCGATTTAAATAGATATCATCGGTCGAACCTATGATTTAATTCATTTAGGGTTACGCCTCGACTAATTCTGTCTTTCTCAATAGCTCGCTGCACCAGACGTGCTCAAGCTGACGCGACAGGACTTCTCGGGAACTTTGTACTTCTCGTACTCCGTATCTCCGTACTTCTTGGTTCAGTCTCGGTGCACCCGTCCGTCTCGAAATAGTTTACTCCGCCAATTAGTGCCTGATGCAGTAATGTATACTAGCGGAAGTCTCACATTCCGTACTTGGAAACAAGGATCCACTTTGTTTATTAAATAACACATTTTTTGGACGGTACTTGTCGTTGTGTTTGTTAATAAGATATTGTTTTTTTTCAAGTAAAATTAAAAAACCGAGTCTATTACCTATGAATAGTCTTACTCGTAGATTGAAATAGGAAATTTTGTAAAGTCGGCGAATTTGGGTTAGGCTAGGTATTACTATTCAAGAACGGGTACAGTACTGGTATTGAAGAACAGTTCATAACAGAGTACGAGGGTTCATTCGCCAAAGATAGTTAGTATAGCCTAAACGTAAACGGGTATTGAAATTCTTGATGAGTTAATATTGAAAATCGACTGCTAATTTTGTATAATAAAAAATAATTTTTAATTTTTTGGTAATGCACATGGGTATCTGATGTGCTTGAAAGTTTAATTGCGCCCAACAGCGAAAAAAAGGTTTTTGGTTTTAAGATTTTTCTTCGTTACAATAGCCACTCAGAATTTCTCTGTAACTCGTAAGAGAAAATGTTTGAATTGTGGCCACCTCGTGGATGAAAACAGAGTGTAAGGGATGCTGGGGCGGTCCTGAGGGATCGATACCACCAAGCGTTCCCTGTTCTCCCGGCTGCATCCTCCAATGGCGACACAACCACTATC
>JARPRH010000762.1:282025-309088 GCA_031763665.1 Calameuta haemorrhoidalis
TGCGGGAGGGTACTCAGGGCACCTCCAGCCATCCCCCCCTTTCCGGTCCAAAAGTAGTTCTGGGACACCCTGTATATTCCAGGTCTAAATTCCCAATACTGACAGCAGATGTCAAAATCTGGTATCGCTAGTGTCATTATTCCTGACAATTTAAACCATACCGCATGAGAGATATCTGCTTACTGCATCAACAACTGGTTCACGTAGTTTACTAACGATGATGACTCTTTCACGTGCGTCGACATGTGTTATCGATTCCGTATCAAGATCATCATCCAGAGAACCCACGTATTTATCAGTACGGCTGTACGTTAATCGCACTCTTTAACGTTTGCGATTTTAATTTCTTCGCAGTAGGTAAGGGCGAGTTTCTATTGGACTACTCTGGACTTGCCTTCAGGGACGCGAGAGGGAGCCAATTTCAGGCGCATTGAACGTTAGATCTTTGGCCACAATAATATTTCAGAATAACGAGATCAAAGTAAATTTATCACGAGTGGTGGCTTCTCTAAGGGCTGTGGAGGTTGATGTGGCAGTTAGCAGCTATACTTAACTCGAATAAGGGATGGAAGTAAGTCAATGAGACAAAATTAGGGTTGGATCCCTTCAGTCAATTATTGACGTTCTACTCAGCAGCCATCATGAGGAAATTATCGTTTGTAACGTTTTCGTTCGTAAACCAATGTTCGATTTGAGGTAAATTAATTTGCTCGTGTATCCCACCTTTATATTAACTCACCAATTTTCATTACGTGAGCTTCGCTTTGGTTTTTTTTATTTTCATTCGTTACGGGTAAACCAAATCGATCGTCGGCACGTTGCAAGTTGCAGTTGGGATGACGTTTATCGAATTGTCAGAATACACTGTCGTGTTTGTGAGTTTAAAGAGGAAGCATTGGGAAATAAAATACCTTGGCAAACAAGAATTATTGACCGTCAAATGAAAAAAGGGTGATTTACGCAAGGATTTCGTCGTTTCTCAGCTTTTCCAGATACGTAACAGATTCTATGGACAATTTCAGTTAAATTTCATTTTCCACGTCGGCTGGCAAAGCTCACACTCAAAATTCCATCGTAATTTAAATTGAGCGTGACCTGTCTTCGCGTCCAGGTTTTTTTTTCAGTTATCTCTTGGTAACTAATTTGTACACGTTACTCTCTTAAAACGTCCGCTTTCGCGGGTTTGATTCAACGGCCAAATTATTCGATTTACTTACCTGTATCACCTGAAAATAATACGGCTTGTTTTGTTTGGGATGTATTATTAGCTTTTTATTATTTCACGATACGCAACGTCCGTGATGGGATTCTTAAAATAATTATAATGCAGTAATTTTTTGTTTTTGTTATTTTCAGACGAAAATACACACCGCCAACAGTTGTTTGGTTCGGCACGACTCTTTATTCAAGTGTTTGACTTCATTTCAAGGCATCTTGTTTCGGGATCGCCAACGCATTTATACGCAATTAAACGCACTCGTAAATACGAAAATTTCGTTTTGTTTCTCGTAAAAGAATGTTCATTATGCATAAATGAAATTGGGGTTGAAATTCGATGCTATCTTACTCAGAAGTTCTAAGCGTTCTTTATCTTTGTTTTCTTCTTTGAAATTGACTCTCATTGGCGAACGGAAATTCTTACTGAGATCCCAAGAGGAGTTTACCATAGGGTACTTTACCGGCGGAATAAATTTAATCGTATAATAATTTATAAGGATATCGCGAAATACGTAAATGAGAGAATCGCGACTCAGTAACTTTTGTTAACTGAAGTTAGATTTGGATGTCGCGATAATGATAGTTGACAAGCTGATATACGACGCCAATGGGATTAATTTAATGAGATAAGGGTAGAAAGAATATTTTTTTTCAACAATTTTATACTGTTGCGATAACTTTGTTAAATTTTTTTTAATCTTCCAAGATAGATGAATTTTTTTTATTTTTTATATTAATCCAATTTGTTGTGGTCTCTATCAATATTTGGCGCATGGACAAATTAGAAAATGGCGGCTTGGCACTGGAGCAGCACGAAAATTCCTATGCCGCAGTTTGCCATGCTCGGCCGGTATATTAGAATTTACAAAACCCAACCTCACGACTGTAAATTCTACGCTTTAATTTAACGAAAAAAAATTCCGCTAATTAATTAAAGTCAACGCAAGTGGCATGGATGGCCAGTTAATTTTGCTTAAGATTAAAAAATAAATTTTACTTCTCCCCACCTGAAGTCATCGACCGCACTCGTTAACGCTTCTGAATATTTCAAACTCAAAGTTTTTCCGGATTTTTTTTGCATTTTCAAAATTGATTTTTTCAACATTCGAGTCAACTAACTGCGGTCACTATTACCTAGACCCAGGCCGTGCCCCCGACGATAGGAACTTGACCTATAAAGACTCTCAGAGCTTTCACGGTAGTAATGGCCGATCGCATGCGAACGAGTAATTAAGGTTAACTGTATAGTTACGTATGTTCAGGCACGACAGGCCAGTATCCTGATCTTTGGAAGCTCACTGATTCGACAATACGATATAAATCAAATAAAGTGAAGGGTTAGTATTTAAGATAAAAGAAAATTATTATCTCCAGTTCGAGATATTTTTGAAGGCTGTATACAACGTTTTGACTATAGCCTGTGTAACATTGACACACATCCGCGGAAAATGAATTCTTTTCATAAGAAATTGTCCGTGGCTACAGTTCTCTTTGAAAGATGGTCTTCCAGCTATTGCTACTTGAGAGTTGGGTCAATTTCATGTAGCTGACATTCCGCTGAATAGGTTACGTCAAGTTATCTCTTATACTCGTTAGTACGCGTCAAAGAAACTGCAGCTTTTAATTAATCCAATTAGAGGCGAAATTACGTCACGAGTGGTGGGACTTATTAGGTAGACAACTCAGTGGTGAGATATCTTTTTGACCATTGCAAATGCATATATCATCGTCTACTTGCATATCCTACATATCTAATTTATTTTAAAAAAGTAAGTGCTATATATGTATACGTTATGAAATTTATTTTCACATCGTCGCCTTTTCTATATTTTATAAGTTTCGAATATTTATACGCCACCCGATAGATGACACTCTCATCGTGATATGGTCGGACGCTGAATATGTCCTGAGAAAAAAAAATATCCTCCCATAATTTATATCCAGGAAGCGTCAAGTCCGCGAGCAAACACACTCGAGCGAAGGTCCAATTTTCTCGAAACGTCCGGAGAAATTCACGAAATTGCACTTTCCGGGTTACCCCGCAAACAGTGCTATGACGTAGCAACGCTCGAATAGAGTTTCCGGGCAGTCTGCAATTTCGCGAAACGTTTCTACGGCTGAGTCTCCGTTTCCATATGTCTTCAGTATGTTCCGTTAACGATAGGTGGCAGCACTAATATTCGTAATAGATATATGCGCTGTAGGTAAGGAGTACGCAAATGCCAAGGGCACCGGAAGTCAAGCGGCACAGGAAAGGAAAAGGTTACCAGCAAATCCCGTAACGATCCCTGTGCTCCGGGCATTTTTCTAAAGCGAATCCGTCGTTCGTCTGGAAAAGTTCGAAGCTATTGGCAGCCGCGATGCGGTGACGCAAATTGGAAGTAAAAATCGATCGGCGCGAACTTTGAATTCCCATCGGCATATATATGTAATATTTATGCAAGGAGACATTAAACGAGTGTACCAGGTGTCGAGACGCTGCTGTGGAAGGTCGTCTTCGTGCTTTGGATTATTGAGCGTGCGATTTTCTTTTTTTTTCTACAGCCTCCCGCGCTGCTTTAAACCGCATGCAGATACTTGCCGTCCAGGCTATAAAGCAGCCTAGAAGGAGGAAGCTGGATGAATGCACAGGGAGCCAGCATAGTCGGTGGGAAACACGTGGGCCATTGCTGTACAGAGGGATGAAGGTGTATCGACCGGGGCCTCGAAACTTACCCCTGGGCTAGAGAGTCACCCTCCGTGACAAACCCCGGTACACCCTTCCTCTCCCTCGAACTTTCACATTCGCACCCTTAAATGCTTACTGTGACACTTGGCTCTTTTTTACACGACGTTGCGTAACACGTGATACGTGCTGCTTGTGAAAAAAAAATTGTGTGTACGAGCTAACAACATGAGGAACTTGAATTTCGCTGAACCATCTCAGTGCCCTTTTCCTTTCAAGACCCTTAAGTTTCGAGACCTTGAAATGGATACTTTATTACTGACAGGGGTTCTAGTAGCTATGGCAATGAAAACGTGACAGTCTGAGACAAAGGTGAAAGCTCCAGGATACGTGTCGACGCGTCAATTTGCATTTGCACTGAAGCTCTCTGCCTGTTTAAGATCTGAGGATGTGAGGACATTTGTCAGATGTAAGGGAAAAGAATTTTTTTTTCTTCACCTAACGTCCCTTGCCGACTGTCTATAATTTATACTGTCTGCCATGTGCTTACAAGGGTAAAGGTTCTTGTTAAGAGTGCCTGTCGAATAATTGTCTAATTGGATTGAGAAAAGGTTTATGTTCTTGATAAATATTTAATCAGAGTTACTATTACGTGATATATCTATATCGGTTTATGTATATTGACTTTCATTGATTTGCTAGGTAGTTCTCGTGAGACGTACAATAATTGTCTGTTGACATGTTTTTCGTGTAAACATGAAACGATAGAATGTCATGCGAAAGAATTGGCGTTGTCCGCATCGACAAATTGTTAACGCTGTAAATTGACGTTCAAGTTAACTTTAGGATTTATAAAGATACATTAAAAATACCTAACAGTACTTTGTTTGCTCGATGCTTTGAAAATCTTCAACTGTTGACACAATAAATACACGCAGATGTGAATAATTCGTGTAACAGTGGATTTCTAGTATCCTTTTCAGGAGTGACTGTTAAATCATTATTTATTCGTTGATTACGTTTCTACGATACTCAACAGTTTTTCATTTTTCATATTCCATCTTCTTCATGCGATATACGCGAAGGAGTGTCCTTTTTTTTGAGAATAGCATTTTTTTTACTTTGACTTTGACTATACGTATAACCTGTGTGCAAGGTGAAATTGAATGGTCCTCCGTCCGAGTCAGTATGTTTTCATAAAATTATGTAAATGCGTTAAGCGAAAATGAAATTTAGCTCCTTAGTGGCTCGGATCGTTTTTCATTTGCATATTACGAGGGGTGTACAGTGCACCCTTGGCCGGGGCTTATTACGTGGCAATACGACGCGAATAAGCTTCTCGCTCTCGTTCTCCACTCTTAGCTAGAGCTTACGTGATTGCACTATCCAGGAGCAGTCTGTTGGTATTCGCCCGTCGAAGTGAGAGATGATATGTATACGTGATTTTTCAATCGTCCAAACCTCGCGTACGATTTTGAATTTAATTAGAGGAAGTTTGACATGGTGCTCTTTTTTTTCATCTTTATAAAAACGCGTCATCATTTTTATCCCTTCTCTAGGGAGGGGTTACTCTTCGGCTCTCATAGGAGTGCTTGTGATTCGCACGAGTCAGCAGGAATATTATTGTTCCATGTTTATGATTGTGAAAATTTTCGATTTTCTTCTTCGTCGACCTCACGAATATCCCGGATGTTCCCTTCCGTGAGTATCAAGGTGGCTACGAAAAAACTCTTCCGGTTTGAATTGCGTCCTCTTGCCCATGAACCCAATGCTGACCTAAATCTTGGGACTGTGCTCGATCGTTTATCTTCTATGTGTATATATATATATATATAATCCTGATGGATCCTTGAAAAAGGATCCCAATTATGTCCTGAAGTTGCGAGTCACTTGTACAAATTTAATGGTGGGTTGGGGCCTTTTAAACGCTGCAACTGAGGGAAACTGCGCCATTAGTCGGTCGTTCAGAACTACAAGATCGTCCTTGTTGAAGTTGAGACGAAATAGATAAAGAGGGGATACGAATGGTTTAGGAGAGTCGGGGTAGGATGGAAAGAGAGGAGAGGAAACTTTAACGACACTCATTTTCTTACCAGTGGTTAAATTCAAGAGCGTCGAGCTTTTTCGCGTGGCGCATTTCATTGGGAATAAAAGCTTCGCCGACGTGTGATCGAAGCATTACGATTTTATTCTCAGAGCTGAATCATGATTTTGCTATGGCAGAAGCTTTCCCGAGTAAATTTTTCTACCAACGCATGAGACTTCATTAAGTCAATCAGTCAGTCAGCGACCTGTATTCGGGACTAATGACATATAATATCCGGCCCTGCCCGAAGGGTCTCGCTATTTGAGCTTTTCGCGGGGAATTTACTGCCAGATCTAAATTACACTCGGCTACTTCGACAAACTCGCGTCTAATGGTCCTGCATAAATTTCAGCTCGGGTGGTAGGCGTATTTGCATAATGGACCACCAGGGCAAGGTTAGGGATGATTACGCTCGGTACTTATACCCAGGAACCGGAAACCGTCCGATGATAAATAACACTTGATTTCAGAGGTTTCAATACTGTCCGGAAAGGGGTCGGACTCGTGTGATCCTTGATGTCTGAACTCCGTTAGGCCCTTCATAGCCGTCAGGCGCAAAGTGCATTTTCGTGTAATACGGAAATTCACAAATGTGATCTATATAAAGGATTTCAGAGTTCTTGCTGCTAGTCAGTGAAGTCTACCACCAACCCTTCGCCATGTGATCGCTCTAGAAGATCTTGGCGTCGTGGCACCCCTGGTGCATCCGAATGGTACCCGATTTGGAGACGTGTTCTGAATAACGTATTTACTCGTCAGTGAGAAATACGCTGTGGGATTTTCATACCGGATGCGGAAATTGGTAGGAAAAAAAGAAGCTGAGAGCGAAGAAAATCTGATTGTCACTTATATGTGTCTGGGGACAGGAAACGCAAATATACTGTATCATCTTGGAACGTCTTCCTCGACTAATTCGCAAAGTGGAATTCGAATCATTCTCGTAGCACGTGAGTCATTTGATTTAGTACCACCCGGTGGATTCATGTTTCTCCTGTTTCACGCTGTTACAACTGCTTTTGCGCAGAAGGAATCCTTGGAATGTTCCAAAAGCGAAGGACCAGCTTGATATTCTCTTGAAAATTCATCCTGGATGCTTTCCATATAATACCGCGAGTAAATTCGTAAGTCTATTTTTGTGCAGTCTATTTGATATCTGGATGATTTTAGATCTTTTGTCATTTTTTTTAGGTTTCTCGGGTATACATGTAATGTAACGTAATATACTGTTATTGCGATTCTTATATTTATTGAATATTTTATATGGGGATGTCCCTGTCGTGGCATGTGGTTTATTTCATGGGTCAGCAGAAATTTGATATTCCTTTTTGGGTATGCGAATAAAAACTAACTGCTATACAAACATAGGATTGAAGGGTCAGGGGGTCGATTTTCGATAAAATGATTCGATCACTATTCTATTTCTGAACTTGAGCGTATTCATATTTTATACTACTGTTCGCACTGCTTTCTCACTTCGTGTAAATTTTATAAAGCTTCTTTGACAAAGATATACAATTTTAGGAAAAGCGGTGTGAACGGGATACCTTTATTCTAATAAGAAATTATATATTTTTTTAACTATCCGAAACTTATTCTCAATACAGTGAAATATATAAAAAATTCAAAGGTACAAGATCAATTGAAATTTTGCACGCAGCAATGAAGATTGGACGGACAAAGTGGTTCTTGTCTAAACTGACTCTGCCACTACGTGAGCCTACAGTTTCCAAGCTCACTATTTTCTACTTTACCGACGTACGGCAACAAACTCTAGCCGCCTACTTGAAAGTTCCACACAGATGGCGCTACTGTTTATATCCATAGCGATCAATAGATCGCGAAACAAATGATCAATAAAATTGAATTAAACATGACACAAAAGTCCAAACAATGAGAATGCGTACCTAACAAACTATTGCAGATTACAAAAAAAAAAGTTACTACTACTCGAAATATAAACTCGATGATACGCAGAGAACTTTGTTCATCGTAGATCTGGATTGTTTTCATCTTTCGTCGTCTAGCTATGCCAATATTTTTCTCCACTCGCCTATTTTCGATCAGAATCCCCGTCGCTGAATGACAATCCAACCTAAGCTAAGGATTTGTAACAAGGTCGTGTTCTAGTTAATTTTGAAGATTCAGAAGAACCGATTCCTTGATACCAGCACATTCCAAATACGCTATTAACGAAGCGACAGGTGGAACACGCGACCGTCGCAGAAGTAATTCAAAGCGATACATACCAGCACGAAAAGTCATTAAAAAGTCATAGTATCCTACAGTGATAAATCATTCATACGTCCTAAAGTCTGTTTGACCCCTCAAACAAAGAAATTCTACTGTACCGACACTGCGCTGTTATACAGTAAGATCAACGACCGTTAAAAATTCCTATGGAACTTATCATCGTTATTAATTTGTACCATCCAACCAATTATCATTTACATCCATCCACGACTGAATCTACCGATGAGCCAATGAAATCTGAAGTCATCTTGCATAGGACAATGACAAAGATCATTTGTTCCCAAGAAAATTCTGTGTCATTCAAACAAAGACCTCTAGCTTCTTCTCGCATCGCTTGAAAGTCATCGACGCGATAATTCGCACTGAGCATTGTTGAATTTGCGGACGAAAATTCGCGGAAGGTCATGGAGGCTCAGTCCGAGAGACAAGGCTTATACCATTAATTATTTTACATATTTGAACAGTGGCCAATACGAATTTTGAATTCGGGTCGGTGCCGAACAAACAGCCTCGAGTGGCGAATGCTGGATGTAGAAGCTTTTAAAATAAAAAAAGCCTAGTGCACGGAGCTTTTTTTACTTCTTGTTCTCAGTTGCATCGACCGATACTCATTTGGACGTCAAAGGAAAAGTTTCGATCTCATAGTCACGTGGCCACCAGCAGTAAAACCCAATTTCATGAGCGAACATTAACTTTCTCTGCGCACGACGAGAAGCCCGAGCGAAAAGTCATGCATTCCGGCCGAGTACAATCATGCTCAGACAATTATTCAGGATATCCTATGTCTACAAAGGAATTTCACTTCCATTGCCAAATACATCTACGTATCACAATGTCGTCTCTGCAAAGAGCAAGTAGATCCTCAAAGGATTATTATCCTGTAACATAGGCAGCGTTCTGTTTTCTCTCTATGTCCTCCACGTATACTACAGTTATTCAGTAGAAACGCACCACCTGAACGTGGTTCTACCATAGAAATCAAATGGACTGGCTAACTTCAGATGGTAGGTTTCCACTGAATAACCCTATATAACCATAGCCCTTCGTACTCAATTGCCTAATAATATTTGTACCTCCTATGGTACCTATGACATGAAAATATTTTAATGGCCAATAGGATTCCATATGCGTGTGGAAATTTTAGTATATAATCCAGAAGCATCCGTGAAACGTCAATTTTATGGTTGCTTGATGGTTTCACGTGTTGAGATGCACGCTGGGTGCATCCCTGCAACTTCCTTTATGATCCTGCTATTCCGCGTGTGGATCGGAAATTGCCAACTTCATGCTTCTATTCCAGCGACAACTTCACTGCGTTGGATGAGTATCGTCGTAGGTGGCTGTATCAACTTTTTCGATCTTAACGCCGGGTATAGCCGGTATATGTATACGTATGCGACCTGTAGATACTGACACAGACTATAGCAGGCATAACCCTTATTAGTAATAACTTCGCTTCTAGTTATTGTATAATCGTTATTCAGTCGATGCCGTCGTAGCAAGAAATTTAAGTGACATTTTTTTTGTTAAAAATTAAATTTTTTTATACTGCAAATGTTGGAATGGGGTCTATTTCAGTGTTGGCTTATGTCGAAATTGGCAAAGTTTTACTACGGGGAGATACGAGCGCGATTCGGACGCTTTGGAGATGGAATTTTGTCGTCGTTAGTACGACTCTCTTACCCCACGCTGTTTTCTATTATTAAAACTGTCTCGGTCATAGTCACTGGATTCCGTGTTTCAATCGGACTGTAAAGCATTCCGTTTTTTTTTTTGACTAAAATTTCATCGCGTTTCTTCGCGACCGCGCTTGCGTTTCCTTATGTTTTTGTATTTTTGCCAAGGGAAGTGCCATTTCCGCGAATGAATCTCGTTTTTGCAAAGGACTCGACGGAAGTTTCTCGTTATCCAGCTGGACGTTTCTCGCGAATATTTTTTCAAATATCTAAAAAGTATCCCCGAAATATGAAATATAGTGACGTTGCCTTTTTTAACTTTGATGACGTCATCGGGAAAATTCATAAAAATCGCGATTTCTGCGTTTTTGTCGGTTTTTCAAATTTTTCTAAAATTCAACATTTTTTTCGAAAATCAATCCTTCGACTTTGCATTGGCCTGCGATCATCGAGGTATGAAATTTAAGGCGTTACGGAAACATTGTAATTTTCGAATATATTTAATCAAACGTCATCAAATTTCGTAGATACTAGAGAATTTGGGATCAAGACAACTGTGAGTCCCACCAATATGTATTTTAGATCTGTTGCCAAAACGAAAGTATAAAAAGCTCTTATGATATATTTATGATCTCAGAGGTTCTCATCTCCCTCAACTATTTAATTTATATTATATATATTGTGACGTACTGGGCCACTAAAATGGACCCAGAATCTACTCAAATTAGCTATCACAAGAACTCGAAGAAAGAGGACGCGAAAAAAAAGGGAACACGGTGTACAATAAGAACTGAATACATATAATTAACAAAGAAAGTGCCGATGTACAAGAAAAAATATAAAATAAAAGCAAAGCAAGCAACAGAACAGAGAAGATAATTGGAAATGTAAAAACGCAAAATACAGACTCCAGAAACACGTAACCGGAAACAGGACGAAATCAAAAAAATCACACGCGGGGCTCACGCAGGAGCACGCGGTCTCCCAACGGGCCTTTAAACGGGTCGGTGGGAAGGACCTCCAGGCCTGTCAACAAAATCCTCCCAGGCATGTCCTCGGGGCTGGAGAGACAGGGCTCCACCGCTGTGACCAGGATCCTTTTACTACCCGTGTAATGGAACTGCACCGGGCCTACATAAACGTGGTGACAGTGTTGGGCTGCCGGACATCCATCCCACGGGGATCTCGATCAGCTGGTCCTCCTGCCCATGTCATCCCTGCCTTCCGCTAGCTCGGCAACGTAGCCACTCTCGCGATCCTTCCTTGGAGGTGGCTGGTCCTTGTAGATGGTCCCCGATGGCTCCGAGTCACTGCCCTTATTAACGTAATATCTGTGATACGTTAAATTAAAGACTCCCGGTAATAGTTCGCTCAAAACTTGGTAAAAAAAAATTAAATATTAAAATCACTGTTACGAGTGAGAATGAGATGAAGAAAAATCATGAATTGTATAGTATATATGTATACACACTTACATGTATATATATATGTATATAAATGACGAATTTGAGAAAAGCAAAGCTGTTCAAAATAATCCGACTTCACTCTATAAATACAATACGACATTCAGTCCTCTGCGGCGCGTCGCGATGCTAAGATGCTTATCTTTATATATACGTTCTCCTCCGAGCACTGATTAAAGCACGCGTCGAATGCGTTTAATTATTCCGATTGCCCCTGTTCGCTCGGTCATTATCCGCTGGTACTATTTGCAGCGTCGAGTGCAGGTGCGACTTTGCAAGTTGAAGTCAAGTAACCAGTCTTGGCAATAGTGCCTATGCATTTCGACAGTAACATCCGTCCCGTCGAGATTTCATCCGAATCAACAGGATTCAGTTGCATCTCGCTAACAGTGAGACGAGCATCGACTAAGGAAAATATTGGCACGTGAACGTAATAAATTTAAATGAAAAGACAAATAAATCTTAAAAACACATACAGTGAAGTAACTTTCTTTGTACAAGTTTAATTTGACAAATTGAAATATGACATGATTATATTTAATATAAAAAGTTTAAAGAATTTATTAACAGAATATTCTTTGAGTGGATCTCGAAAATAAATGATTTTTGTCTTATTTACATTGTGACGCTGTCGTTTCTTTATCAGAACCTATGCGCCGTGCTGTAAACTGATTGTGCAGTTTGTTGTGGTTGCTCGTGACTACAATTCGTAATTTAACTGACTGACTATAAGTTTTGCTTAATAATTACGAATTTTGATACTTTGCTACCAAAGAAAGTTCGTACTTTTGGTAATTTTTTTCAACTTCAAATACACGCAAGATATTGCTGGGAAACAGGTGGGACTGTTGATGTATGTATGTCTGTCAGGGATAATTTTTTTTTGTTCAAGAGAGCATAAAATTTTTTCTTTCCAGTTTTTACGGGTAGTCCAATTTTCTCTGGTAATTCTTGTTGGGTTTGTGGATGTAACGTCACTTTGTGTTTCGGCCAATAAAGAATAACAAACACTCAGAAAACCAGGTGTCAAATTTACGGGACGTCGTGTAAACGTTGTAGGTAGAAGTTTTACTCAAGTTTCACGTGCAAGCTGGGAAGTTAATTTTTCCCGAGACTATACAAAGTGTCTGGATAATATTTGTGATGAATTGTTGCATAAAAAAGGGAAGATACTTGTCTACGGTATTTACATGTTGAAACGATAAGACCTTAGGCAAGGCGAATTCATCACAACATGGAGAGACTCAGTATGGCGGAAGTGATGAGACGCAAGGACAAGCGTCGTCGTAGGGGTTGGACTGTCGTCGTTGGACACGAAGTCCGGTAAGCGATATAAATTAAACGTATTATGAAAACTTACTTGGAGTGCAGTTGGTCGATGCTTAAGCTTGGACACGGACGACTGTATATAAGAGCAGTTGTACATTCGAGTATCAACTTTCGTTCATACGAGTTCTTAGAGAGACGTAGATGCAGGCGCGTAGGTATAAATACAATGCGGTATATTTATCTACGGCACTCCTTTGATACTTGGATTTTGTCTCATCTATTTTTCTTCTGTCGCAACGTGCCGAGAGAATCTTTTTTTCGTTTGAGAAACTCGGGTGAAAAATCGAGGTAGCGTTTATTTCGTAGACTCTTTTTCTCTATTTCTTTGAGATTTTTTAAGCAATGCATTGTAACTTCTCGGTGACTTAATTATCAACCGGTATCGAATGATACGTTTGCCGGTAAACGTTAAGCTTCTAGATGGCACGAACTTGCGACAGATGGTGCTGCCATCGAGCGGTGATTTCTGAAAACTTCTAGGAAACAAGTCGGTCGGTATACAGGTAACTGTAATTTCACATTCGTAATATATATTTTCTGATTTCTCCAACGAATGTTCGTTATAGCGACATAATATTAAAAGATTGATTAGTGATTGTATGAGGGAAATTCTTTTTGGGTTTTTGTATAATTTTTTTTTAGATCTTTCGAAATATTTTACCATAACGTATAACGATTTATAACATATTTTTACATTCTGTGTATTTCGTATACTGTATGGTTTTGGTATGCTTTACACAAATTGGAATCAGATATCGAGAATATACGTAACACAAAACGGACTCACATCCGTGATTGGATGAGCCCGGATGCATTCACTGTAATATCCAGTATACCTCTCAAATGCTGTATGGCGCAACTGCGATTGGCAGCTGCATGTTCCACGAGTTCCGTTTTCAACTCGACTGAAAATTTTCATGAAAAATATAATATCGAGGAAAGCAAATAGCATCTCTATAACGGCAGCCATTTAATTATGACATATCCACACGCAGCGACACTCTGAAAATATAAAATAGTATAATCATATTAATAACAATTATAAATCTATTCATCCGATACACATCAGTGATCGCAACGATTATCTACTGTTCATTTATTAATTATGACTCAATAAATCTATTATCTGCACGAGCTGTATAATCGATTAGAAACGTGCTTGAAAATATTCACTAGAAAATATCCAAGCTTCTAGTTTTCTCCTATTGTCGGAAAAACGTTCGGTTCGCCAGGCTGATATTTCCGCTTCGCGAACACGAGAAGGTGCATTCCTTGTGCAATTTTGCATGATGCAACTGCGAACGTACCGCCAACGTTGTACAAAAATGACAGTGGAAAAATAGTTTTTTTTTTCCGTAACTATACACATTCAGTCTATAGTAAGCGAAGCTGCTATGTAAATGACAAAGTGATTACGATTGATTGATCAAATAAAATTATTCATCTGATTTTCTCATTCCTCATGTAATTATTTTCGTGACTTACAAGCCCGATGATCGTCTCGTCTAGGTTAATTATGCAACTTCCTCTACATACCTGAATAGAACATTCGACACCTGTCGTCAATAATACTGACACTTGACACATTGCATATAATTAATATACCCATTCACAGTTTATTAAAATGATCTTTTGAACCAATGGGAAACTGGATGCAGCTTCGTGAAATGTCTCTTCAAGGACATGTATTATTCTGGCCCCTGAGATACCTGTATACCGTATAGTAGCGTGCAAGTCTATAGGCTTGCTTAGTAACCTATATATGCTACGTATGTGAATTCCAGTGGATACGAGTATGCAACCACATGCATGCTTTCAGCAATAATCACGGGAGAATTTACAGCATTTTTGCTCCATTTTTGTTGTATATCCATATTTCGACGTATTATGCTAAGTTCACGTGTCGATTATCAATGGCATTAATTCTGTGAATATCACTGTGAAATAGAATATAACTACGAACCGTCCTAGTTACTGGTGCACTTAAGTGCACCTAAGCATGCATCCTCACATTTGTTACATGACTTTATCTATGCACTGTGCACGCGCTAGCTTCCATATGGGATGAAACGTAAAGAGGTCATGGTGGACTGTTTATTGGATGTGGAAATAAAAGATTACAAATTATGTTTCCACGGTAATATTGTGAACGTGGTTACTGGGTTTGAATTAAAAAAAAATTTTTATTAATGTGTCTCAGTCGTGACGCGTGTGGTACGTATTATTAGATTTTTTTAAGTTGACGCTTGTCACGTCTTTGTGTATTCTGATAAGAGGAAAACTTTGAAGATATTTTTCAATTTTGCGATGAATAACTTCGACAAGGAGTATTGCGAAGAATGGGCGACGAGTGTTTGGTTTGCCCAGTGGGAAAAATGAGCAGAAAAATGTTTACTATATTCTGGTCGGGGCTGATAGAATTTTGAGAAACGGTCTCGAAGATTCTAGAACGACATAGAAATACTGAAATTTATTATTCACCATTCACTGCCTATACAGAATTCTCTCATGTATTCGAGTCTTCCCACGAATCATTCTTCGTTTTCTGAGAACGTAGTAAGTAAACCAATCGACGTTGATAAAAAAAATAAAAAAATTAATCGCAAGAAAAAAACGTCTTACCCCAGAGACTATTGAGAGAAAAAGAGAATCATGTAAAACAAAGGAGACACGAACGTTTTTTAATTTTTGAAATTTTCTACTAATTTGTCGAAATCTAGAAAATAAATTAAAAATAAAATTATTGTTGACTACCATTTTTTTTTGTTTTAATATCGAAAGAAAAATTGATGGTAAAAAATTTGTTTCTTGTACTTTCGAATTTTTCGAAGTTTAGCCAACTTTCTTTTTACACCATGCTACTAGGGTTTTAGGGATTTGAACTATCCGCACTTTCTTACCGTGGAAAGATACCTGAAATTGCTAGCTTCAGTTTAACGAGTCCGTTTACGACTGGTAGTTACTTCCGGTTCTTCTGGTGGATGAGCTTTCGCCAATTCTTTGTGCAATTTCGCGCGTTCTCCTTTCTAGGAAGTAAATGCACTTCGGGTAAGTAGTCTGTCATTTAAGCTTGAAACTACTTGAGAAGAAATCTCGAGAATTTAATTCGACTTTGATTTGAAAGTTCGACGAAACAAGAATAAAGGCTAGATTTTGTATTCGATTTATGCGTCATTCGACATGTATATATTCACATCGACTTCATAACTTCAGCTGTCTTTTCATGTTTGCTGGAAAAACCGGTAACAGTGGGCGTACGAAAATCTCCATAATCTGCGATATCCTCATTGGCCATGCACATTCTTAGTACGTTCAACCCACGTTATATCTTAGAAATGACTTTCTTGACTTCGTTTCTCGCGATTGCTTAAAATTTTTCATTTAATTAATGTCCTTTTCACAACGTTTTAACGTATTCGTAAACGTATAGTCCTAATTGCACGAGACTTTCGGAAACGCCCAACATGGCAGAGGTATGCTTCGAACGTAACTAAATGTCCACAATCATTTACATCAAACTCAACAACGTTGTCTTTAGATTGAGTACGACGTGGGCAGAGAATCCAATAATGATATACATACAAAAATTTGTCACAATCCCCATTCCCTTAAAAGCCGGAAACGCTTGAAGGGAGTTACGCTACTGTGAATGAACAAAAAGATATGAAGGAGCCATATTTTTATTCTTTTTTTTTTTTTTTCATTGACGAGAAAAGAATTCTTAAATTTTTTTTCTTCAACTTTTCATCTCCAAATTTGCATTTAAAAAATTAATATTTTCTAAACAAAACATATCATCGAAAAAATGACTCGTCAAGTGATAGTTATCGTTTCAATGAACATGCTCTCCAAATTTGACGTCGATTCCTTAATTAGGTCTCGAGATATCGTGTACACCGTTTTCTTGTTCGATCGCAGCAGCCTTCCATGCAACATTGCATAAATTTTTTTGTTTAATACAATTTTTTTTCAAATTTTCAAAATGTATTCATTAACACGTACGTTAAGAAATAGCCAAATATAAATGGATTTATATTTGGTTAATATACATATACATATATACAACATACTGAATTCGAAATAATTTCTTACTCCTGTTCACTCGAATATTTTAATACTCTACATTGTACCGTAAGAAACGCTAGCGCTCGTCTGGGTATTGTATAAACGTATCTTATGCGCGCAAGCACAATCCCCTTTACAGGGTACGTTATCAAACAACCAGACAACCTCACGGGCAGCAGTCGAGTTCCCCTGCGGGGTATACAGGATGTTACTTAAAATTGACGAGAAAGAAATTCCGAGTGGCGAGCCGAGTGGAGAGAGAGAGTAAAGGTTCATGGTAAAAAAACTGTTTTTCTACCTGGTAGCTAAGGGCAAATTAACCAGGTGTACGGAGGACCCTCCAAAGATTCAGATTGCGTGATACAATACGTGAACGGACCTTCCTGCATGGTTGAAATCATGTATGGAAGAGAGAGCATGCTCGGCAGTTCGCGAGTATGAAGTCGAGGTTCACAAGGAGGGACGTCGCTTCTGTTCAGTCTAACAGCACGCGTCACGAGGCTCGGTCGGTTCTTCGGTGGCTCCTTTCGAATCGTTCACGGTTACGGACTGTATTTATTTTTTTCCCCCTTCGACGTAGTGTATTTTTACAAAAGATCGAGGAATCTTTAAGTGCAGTGATTAATGTGTGTTCCTGGATTGCGTTTGTGGACTTACTCGTGAACGAGGATCGAAATCGCTCAAGGTAAGATTATTCTTTGTTTCTCGTCACGAGGCCTTTTTCAGGATACTTTGACGATTCAATTTTCCTTCTAGCTTTGAAAATGTTTTATTCCATCGCGTACTTCCTCATTCGATTTCTTTCGTAATATCTGACGAAAGCCTCGATGATTTCTCGTTCTATTTTATTGATATTTAATGACAAACGTCTCGGAGTCATCGTGTGTTCCTGTGACAATTCTTTTTTATTCTGGATATCGTCATCGGGCAAAGTGACTAATGATGTTCGGCCTTATGTCCCAGCGCTTTTATATTTTGTTTAGTCTATCGCCGGAGCGTTGTATGCGGTTCGTGTTAGGAGCTATAGGGTGTCCTCTAAGTGGTTACCTCCTTTAATGAGAAGAAATGTCAAAAGACAATGACTACCGTATATTCTTTTAACCTTGAATCTCAGTAATGCAATTCGACGGGTAAAGCATAAGTCAAAGGAGTGAACAAAATGGAGTGACGTAATGAATAATATTCGAAGAGTCCTCCTTTACGCGTGTACACCGAGTAGTTTTGCTAATAAAGAAAAATTTGTACTCTGATACGCGAGCCTAAATTATTCTCTTATCGTGATATCGCTAAATTATGCGTTGACGGAAAAAAAAAGTGAAACGAACAGAGGTAGAAATAAAATTATTAAATCCTTGAATATCACTGTCGCAAATCTCTTGCAAAGTTAATCGCTGTCGTGGACAAGTAACTTTTCTCCATGTTATATATTACGCGTAAAGATTACTAATATACGTAGTAGCACTGAATTTACCAGCGCACGTTGAACGCCGTACCGACTGTACAAACACAGTGAATACTACAATAACAATTGGCGCTGGATTTCGTAGCGTGATAACAAGGATCATGCAATTGGGAAATGTGGTTGCCCAACAATAATATCTGACAATTATTTTCGTTTAATTAAAACGCTGGCTAACGGTTCAACAGGATTTCATTAGTTTGTTGAAACAAAATTTTCTAACCTACATTTGGATAATTCGACAAGGGGCAAATTCGGGTTGCAATAATTATTTAAAGTTGCAGGACTCGGGTTTGGTTATATCACTGAGTGGATTTCTACGCCAATTAGGTATCTCAGGTCATCTCGAATTACATTAGGAAATTAAACTTGGCACTTCTCTTGATCTTCGAAATAATCCTACGTACCATCTCTTTAATCTAATATCCGTGCCGTTATTCTATTCTCTCAGAGAGACTGACTTATTGAATATTTGGCTTGGAGAAAAGCCGCATTCCTTATAAGATAATGGATTCTCGCGGGTACAACAGTTTCTTTCTCTCGTGACTAAAGTCTCAGTGTGGTAGGCATTAAAGTTTCAAAGGAGATATTAGTAGCTGTAATTTGTCATTACAGGGCTTACATTATTGTACATTGCTTTCATTAAGATTTTATCCCTTTGTAATCCGTGTTTTGTTAAACACGTATCGTACAAATTTCAACTGTCTCTGGCAATACCTTTGTATAGATATAGTTTTAGCACTGCTAGGACTATTTTAATGCTTATAATGGTCGACGCGCCAGACTAACGTGTTCTGCTTTTTAATTAGTAAAACTTCACGTTCAAACTATACACTTAGAAGTTTGTTTTCAATTTATTTAATTGGAGTTACCTGCGAGATTTCTGTTAGAAATATTACGTAAAGTACGATAATTGAGTCTCGTCCATGTTTTTGGTATATCGATAACGTTACGGATTTTCGAAATTTTGTAATACCCGGTATTTACTCGAATGACGATTTGACTTTGGCGATTAAAATATTTATGCGCGTTTTCAACGTGCAACATGTGTAGTGTTTCATAAAAGTGGCAACTCTTTATGCTACATTTTTATGTTTTGGACGTCGATACGTAATTATTGCCAAATCGATGTTGTTTATTATGTTCGATAAATTTTGTAAAAAATGAAAGTACCGTGTTTGTTTATATTTCTATGAAAATAGCTGTATACCTGGATTACTTGCGTGTATGACGTGGAATTAGTTACTGACGTCACAACGCTGAATTAAATTTGAATTTTCGAATGACGTTGAAGGGACTTTAGCAGCAGACATGCGTTTCATAATTACGATGCGAAAAGTTCATTATATTTAACAAATTTTGTCATTAAATTAGAGAAAATGTTCAGCTAATTATAAAAGCGTTAGGTTTGATATTTGAATTAACTAAATTTAGCATTAATCTTTTGAAAATTAATCAAAATGGACTTTAATTATATAAGAAGTATTAAGATTCGATAAATACCTGAAGCAATTTTCGATAACGTCATTTATATATTTATCTTTCAATTCATCTTTTTCTTTTAATGTGTTTAATCGGATTTTGATGCTAATATAAAATACGAGAAAATGACTCTGATCCATATAATTATTCAAACACGAGAGACAAGAGATTCTAGAATTCGTTCATGCTAATGATTTTAGGTAAATCCCCGTCTTTTAAGCTCAATTTGATTATACTATTGGTATACTAATTGCTAATGCAGATTTTCTCAATGGGACAAAGTTACAAAGTCCAGTCGATTTCATTTGAATGAAAATTCTCTCGTGCACTGACAAATGTCTTTGTCAAACTTCTTATCAAATAAAGAGACCATCTCGCGAATATCTGTCACGAAATTATTGACTTTCTTGACATTTTCCATCACGTTATATCCTGTCGCAATATTTTTATTTCTGACACTCGAAAATACATTGAATTTTTATTTTATAAAAAAATAAAGGCCAGACTTCCGGAATGAAAGGTTCAGGTCGAAGTCGTCGTACTCGGGTTACGTCATTGAAATCAAAGGGAAGTTCGATTTGTAGTTAATTACATTTATCCACTCGAAGTTGACATTCAAACGCCGACCTACTTTATCTGAAATTTCGTCTCGTTCGCATGCGCCTGTTATTCGCGTTTAATTGTCAAACTTTGCATAACGAATTTTCGACAAATTCGACATAATTCAAATCCAATCCAATGGCATAATCCAAATTACTATACATATATCGTATACGTTTTTCGATACTTGTGTATGCCGTTTTACAAACTGATTCTCGAACATACTCGAGTGCTACATTTTTTTTTTTTTTAATTCTCTCATTGACTATCTGCATCTTCTCGACAGTTTCCCATAAGCGACGCAAGTGCCAATTTGCCACACGGCTAATAGTTGCGATTGACCCAGATGCGAGTGGATGCCTTGCGTTTTGATTGGTTATCGCGATAGGAGATCCTACGTAGTTCCGTTGCGCGCTTACCTCGTTTACCAGTTCTTTTTTGAGAAAATATCGCAATCGTCCATAAAGAGAATCAATGAGCTCATTCGTTTTCGTTGAATTTACGGAATCGACTGTACCAGCCCAGCACTTTGCCGGCTTTATGGTCTTTATTCAAGGTACCTATAGAGTTCAATTAAAAAGTTGAGGTTTTTCTTTTCTTTTATTAAGTAAACGAGGGCTCTCGCGCCAATGAATTATTCAACGGGGCCAGTAACTATTCATAGACACAGTTGCAGAATGCAAACTCACTCGAGTCAGTTTGCCTCCAGGAATTCAAGAAGCAAACGGACCCCGAGTCCAGACGAGTATTTTTAATGAATTTTTCTACCTCACGTCACGCCAGCTTTCTCGGCTCTTCCTCGTACATCCTCAAAGCCGCGATGCAGGACCAGACAGTAACTGAAGCAGGAAGAAAAAGACTAAAACAAACGCGGCACCGATTGAACAAGGAAAATTTTCGTCCCTGCCTCAACGTTAAGCCCTTTAATATTTTACGACTAATTTCGTCTTACGTAATGCGCCATATGGGAAATTAAGACGCAAAGACGTAATAACTTCCTATGCAGCAAATTCCCGGTACTTTTTTCCAAGCTAGATTAATATTCATAAGATTTTCAATGAGCCATCTGGTCGTCCCGAAGGTTCCCTTATTAACTCAAGAGTCACATAGACCTATGCACGACTAGAGTGCAAGGTCCAGAGGACTCATTTACATTGAAACTCATATAAAGATGACCCCCTCTGAAACAGCAAAACTACAGCACGACGACCACGTGGAATTTTTAACCACAGTCAAACGTCACTTTCCTTCGTTCTATTTAACGATCGGATCAACATTGTCCCACGTGCTTCAAATGCACAGTCGTAATTTTCCAAAAAATCTTCAAAATTAATCTATATCCTCAAGATAACACAGTCCCAATTAATATTTTTATACATACGTAACACATCGGACAAACAGATCGCTAATATTTTTTTTCTCTAAATAAACGGCCAACGGTCCTAGAATTTTGGCATAAATCGCATCTCTACGACATGACGTATGTTTTCGTCTGCACTCGTCGATGCTAATTAAAATCATTTAATACGCTTCGTTAATCACTGTCATACCGCACTTGCCCAATACATCCTCCCGTCTATTAACCATGACCTTGTTCCTGCTCGTAGCCAAAGTTTGGCCGACTTTGATGTCCATCGCACCACTTGGCAACCAACAGCGACGTCCAATTTTATCGACTATTCGCTATTATGCGCGAAAGCAATTCGCACGCTGCTTCGATTTTCGCGACCGCTTTGCAAGGCCTATGCCTAGTTCGCGCTCTAATCACGGAAAGCGCATGCCTCCCTGTATAGTCGCGAACTATTATTATCCTTCTCGTGGCTCTCGATAGGTGCGTTGTGTCAACCCCCTTCTTATTTCCCTGCGGTATCTTTAACGTCTGCGAACCCTAGACGATCCGGCCGATAATAATCGCGAGGACGGACCTTGTAAATTGGCGTATGGTATGTCGGAATAGACGTACGAAAAACAGTCGACGTATCGTTGAAAATTACGAACGCCACTGGCTGACGAAAAATATAATGCTTTGTTTTCTTAATAAAATATTTTCTTTTTGTTATATATATATATGTATTTTTTTTGCAATACGATTCTCAACGTTTAACATTTTTATTCACTTCTTTCCCCATTTACTGTACCCTTTTTGCACATCGGACGTGTGTAAACGAAAAAAAAAAAAAAAACTGGAGCAAAAAGGAACAGCAGTAATACTCGATTCTCACTTAGGACAGAAAAACCATTTGTACCTGTATTCAAAAGATCGTGATGAAATTTGACATTAGGCAGGTCTTATAGAAAAAAAAAAAACAGAGTTCGTCCTACACACTTTTTTTATGACTAATTTTTATATGATCGATGCTCCCAATGTATGTATAACACGTCTTTACGTATGATTGAAGATGACAAAAAATTTCTTTGAAATAAAGTTCGTATTACTTTGGAATTCTGGAAAAATTCAAAGCAACGCCGTAATTCTAACAATAATGATTGATCGATTGTTTCACACAGACGTAAGATAGTTTCGGCAGTTATCGTCGGTATCATCAATTTTTCATACGTGACGATGGCCGCTATCAAAATAGGCACACAGGTGCCTCGGAGCTTTCAGTAGGTTGAACATCGAGGTTCGTCAATGCGAAGCGTCGTCCCGTACACACTTACCGCGATCAATAATTCTAGGCTTATGGATATTTTTTCCTTCCTATCTGCTTGAAACTACACGCGGTAAACACATATCGCGTTTGTTGGCTTATCATGTTTTTTGAACGTGTAATTTTCGTGTACTTTTTTTTTCTGTGAATTTTTTTCTAGTCTCCTTTATTTCTCCGCGTGATTTTTCTTTTTTTTTTTTTTCACGAGAAGTGGTATCCACTGAACCGAATGCAACTACTTGCTACGATTTCTACGTGTTTAATGTATACCTATGTATACAAAGAAAATGTGGGTAAGACTATATTCAGGTCGTTCGTAAAATTATCAGGACTTACGTCTGATTATATTAAGATATTTTTTCTTTCGTAATGTCTCCCTGCTGCCTACACCTGGGCACTTTATTTGCCAAAGCTTTTATCCTGTCTTAATACGCTTTCGCTCGCATAAGCCTTAGGCAACCCCCAGGCACGTTATTCGCGCAGCTTTAAGAAATTAATTAGTTATAGCTCGCGAAGTTAGTTTGGCTTTGTGGATGATTTTCATTTGCTTGGGAACAATCTTGGTGGTTGATTAAAAAATATCGGCGACTCGCGTCAGGTATGTACATTCGCGCGGTAGGTCTATGTAATTTGCGCAGGTTTACAAAGCCCGCATAACTATATTTGCCAATGTACTTCGTAACGCCTGTGTACAGTCTTATTCGGGACAAACTCACCAACCGAAGTTGGTCGCAAATCTTTGATTTCATCGATCGGAGTACTCTGACGTCATTGAAGAAATGATAGTTGACTTCGTAAAATTATTAACGTCATTAGCTTCACATTCTTTAATTTGTTTAACAAGGTCGGAACGTATCGATTAATAATATCGTTCAATCGCGTCCAACTTCAGGCGGTATGTTTGCCGTGAACAGCCAGCTGTATATAATATCGAGCGAAAAGCCGTTTACTACGAGCAGGTGCAATATGTTATGTCCGGTGTTACGTATATAGGTATATTATGTAACGCGATCGGCCGTTGACTTCACAGCAGTGTACATACGGCCGATATTTCGTTGCGTTAGTCAATTTTCAATGCGCGATATCGGCACGTAGAAAATAAAACGACGTTAAAGAACGTTCTTGGTTTACTTAAAATTGAGCTAATATTTAATCAGTTTAACAAAGGCTAACAATAAGCCCCGAGCAATGATTATAACGTCAAGCAGCTTTATCTGACGTATTAATTGAACGTCTTGAAATTAGACAACGCCTTAACGAGCTGCTGCCTACACTTTGAGAAATTTGTCTCGATTGCTCAGCTGCGACGCCTCGAGACTAAAATGTCTCTGCTGTCGAGTCTTGCGGAAAAACCAACTTCGCAGTTGTGTCGTGCGAGAGGAGAACTGCTTGATGGGAAGCCTTTGAGTTTCGACCTACTATTTTTTTTATTCTTTTACTTTTCCCTATTGACCCTAATCACAACTCTCGGCAATTGTCACGCTGCTAAACTACCTTTGAATGGGTCGTTTGCCGAGATTTTGTTTGCGAGTCAATTAAGACCGTCGTATAAAATCTTAACGGCCTTGTCAATTATCGCGAGCGAGTTTGCCCTCTTATAGAAAAACTTTTTCAGACGGAGAAATCTTTTCGGGAGCCAAGTCGATTCTTATCTCGACTACATAAATGAGATTTCTCATTGCCTCTCTGTAGACTCGGCACACCATTTTCTCGTCTGTCTTGCATGGTAATCGGAATTAGTGAAATTGGCTGTTTTTTTAGCTTTGTCGAGATACACGTTTTTTTCTTATCAATTTTTTTTTCCATTTCCTCGGTTTATATTTAGTTGCATCAGTCGACCTTCGTTGATCTTGTCTACGAAAAGTACATGTGGCTTACAATACGTAGGTATAGACGTTCTTCGTATATCAAGTATTGTTATGCGTAATCTGCTCGTTTCGCCTTTTAAGTTCAGCCTCGCGAACAGCTGGCACCTCGCTGTAATAATACAGCGAATTCTCGTGAACTTAGTGCGTTACGGTGCGAGGACTGTAAATTCGTAGACGCGCATACAGCACGTGTCGATCGTTACGGCAGCTCGTACCGAGAGCATTGCCTAGGTGATTAACTTACGAAAAACTTATTTCATTTAAACAGCGAAGAAAGTCACGATAAACTGACATAGAGTGGATATACGATATAGAGACTTTGAGCGAGTCAAAGAAATGTCGTAAGAGAAAAATAGTGTATTCGCATTTAGAAGCTTCAAGGAGACTGTTATCGGTTAGAATAATTTTACAATGTTGTTGCACTACAGAAAAAGATAATAAAACGAAACGTCATAGCTACGTTATCTGTGTCTGCCTTCGGACAGGCGATGAGGGGAGTTTTTCGCGAGGTAATAATAATATTTTTTTTTGCAAATAATTGATAGCGAGTCTTTGAACCCTTTTTCATTTCCTTCGTTACATCCTCTGTTTATAACCTTCTGTCGTGCTTTGTCTATTTTTTCTTTGATTCTATCCCCACGTCTTTGATCTTGAACCAACTGATTACACGTCAGTGAACTTTCAATATGTCAGACGAGATCACTGAGAAGCAGATTGGGTTATGTGAAAAAAAAAAATTGTTTTCTCCTCGCCCTCACGAATGTCGCAGTTTGTCTGATTTACATGAGATCTCGTTGTACTCAGTGCTAATTTTGTATAGGAAGTTTCACACGGCTATAACTTATACATGAGAGGGTGGATCTTTTTGATTATTCATGCTCCCTTGCCAATGCACTCTACCCGACCGTGAGACTTAGATTTCGGTAATAAGGTCAAGGGTCGGATTCAGGGACTAGAAATAAAAAAGAAAAATAAGGGAATAAATTTAGAAAATTTTTCTTAATCCAAGATCAATAAAGTCCGTTCGTACAAATCATTGTAAAAGGATTGACATTTGACGTTAAATATTCGCATAAGGCATTTTCGATATACTCCTTCGCGCCTTGATCCAATTCCAATTCGATATATCACAAGTGGCAAAATTCGCTCCATGAAGTTTCAATCAGTTCTCCTGAGCTAGCCAATATTCGAAAAGCGAGTTTCGTCGCCGATATGAAAATCCAGGAAATTGGAAAAATTTCATCCCCCCAGTTCCTTTACCCTTTGACCTGCGACATACTGCAAAAGTACTAATACTGAATTTACCCAGCGTAGCGGTATATACTACGGGTGTACGGGATATTAATTAATGCGATTTTCAACTATTTAACAATCAACGTCACAGGGACGACGATTAAGGCCCGCGAATCGCCGATGCTCGTCCATGCGAACGCTTAAAGCCTAAGTGCCTTGTCGTTAAATCTAATCACGCTTGTAGCGCAATCAGCCAATCGGAATGACCCCACCGCGTTTGGCACTAATAATTTTCCGCCTTAATTACGACCTGCTATTTATACGAATTTCACGAAATTGGATCTACGTCATATACAAATTAGCAAATACGTCACATACTAATTGCCTTATGTCAAATAAACAGAACAGCCTCGCGGACAAACTCATCGATTCGGTTCGATAACGAGCCTAAATCGAATACCGATCAATAAATTCTACGTCGCGTTATAATTTCACGTCTTACCCATCACCCTCGGTATCCACGTGCTCTCGAGTGTCCGACAGTGCCAAGAGCTCACATACCGACCTCAGTCCACAGTATCAGTTTCCCTATGATCTTCCTTTTTCTATCGTACGAGCAAAGCATCCCCCTTATCAGGTATCGATCCGTCTAGCCTTATCTGCGTACGTATCTCTCCTGGGATTTTTACGCCAGCTACCAATATCTCAGTAATATCAAAAACTTTCTCGAAGGTCCATAACGATTTTACCATCTACACCTTATGTGTCTGTGAGCATGCATTCGTATATGTATACATATGTACATATACACACAACATAACCTCGATATCAAGCTAAAGGTCGCCTAACCTTCGCCCTACGAGACCCGGTGACTTGTGGGACATGTCAGGCCGCACTGTTACCTCAACAGCCCATTTGTTTTCGTAAGGCGCAGTCACGATGAATTTGAAATTCAGCCTCGCGCTGCCACCAGGTTTCGGCCCTTTCTCGTGCCATCGCGTTCTCCGTGCTCCTGACC
>JARPRH010000762.1:317879-340996 GCA_031763665.1 Calameuta haemorrhoidalis
AGAGCCTGAAGACCCGAAGGAAGAAGGCTGTCGTCTTGCCGAGGTTGGTCTTGCCCAGAAGCGAGTCCGAGGTCTTTTTAGAGTGAGTAGATAAAACGTCCAATACTATTTGCTTTTACGGATTAATATTAACCTATTCCGAGTCCGTGATCGCTCGAGGATCAACAGCGAGCTCCGGAAGTAACTCCCCCCCAAGGATCACTCTCGAGTCGCTGGAAACACGATCGCGTAAAATTTTTTTTAACTGCGGCTGACGTAACACAGCGATAATATCATGCACGAAATACAACTAAAATATAAATCCATGATCGTTAAAATATTCCAAACGTCGCTCGTACAATAAAAAATGTTCATGGAACGGCGATAATTTATCGAAGGGTCTCTAAAGTCTTATTCACCTCGAGATTCTACAGGTCATTTCACAAATTCTTTTCAAAGGATTCACGACCTCGGCAATAATATCTTTTGTTCAGTTCAGTTAATTGCGTCTAAAGGCAGGATTTACGGAAGACCCCAATTAGATACCTCAGCTTCCCTACGAAAGCATGTGCTTAGGTACTTGTTAGTTATACGTACCTCTGTTATATCTCGCGTATAACGACTGAACCTAATCTTAAGATTATATGCCAAATCCCTAGTATATAGAATTCTGATGGTTGTTGACTCGAGATAGGAACTTTAGGATTCATGCGATCTTCTGATCAATGAATTCTCTCTGTCTGCTGTAGATTATCGTCTACTGTATTAAATAGAGTCAAGGAGAATATAGAATCTAATAATGTTTATGCCATAGACAACGTAGTAGGAGTCTCACAAGATCCTCTCTGACTATGTTAAGATATCTGAGTTAGGCATAACTTATCGTCCACGGGTCCATAACGTCCAACGTAATGAAATTGGTTTTATCCGATGCCTAGGGGATGTCTGGTTGGACCAGTTTCTACAGAAAGCTTCTTAACGGATTATTGATATGTTGTTATACTTTGATTTCCTTTGATAAACATAAGGATATATTTATACGTTGTTATACTTTGATTTCCAACTACGAGACTTCAGCCTGGTCCGTTATTGAATTTTTTAAAAATTCAGAACCAACCACAGGGTGTATATTCGAATATGCACGTTTATCGTACGTCGACATACGTCATACGCTAAATCCGACATTATTGAGATCTTTTGTTTCTATCTTACTTTCGTATCAGAGAAACGAAATTCTCGGAAGAGGTCTAAGAGAAAAAAGTTTGTCCCAGTTCGAATACATGTGGAAATTTCGTTTCTTAGAAAAAGAAGGTGGGTACGAGGCTTTAGAAGGAAATCGTGGTTTCCTCTCGTTTTATCATTTGTTCCTCTTACCTTTTATCTTATTCACTCGTATCGTTGAAAACACTCGGTTGGGCATCTACGACTTTGGAGATTGTTACTTTGAACAATCGTTTAGCCTTGTGCCGTAAAACTCGAAACGGAGAGAGACGCTACGAGAATTTATACTTTTTTTTTCATTTTTTAATTCTTTCATCTCAAAAGTTTTGTAATCCCATCATTTTCATTGTACGTCTCCATTTCGTATGTACTTGTGGCAAGACTTCCTTGGTGCATTAGCTAATTAAAACGCGTCGTAGGTTCGAAGTGTAATTGATTACTTAACCTGGCAATTTAATCGGCGCTCACAAGGGACTCAAAGGTACAAAAGAATTTTGATCCGCAGATTGCTCGACATCCGGTAAATGTGATGATCCTACTTAAGAGGTTAAGTGTCAAACTTTTTATTTTCCCATTAACTTCGTTAGCGTACTATGCCTCGATGGAGCTTGTATATTTATATTGCAAAATTCTTGTCCTCCTAAATTCTCTTTCAGCAGTTGTAATTTTGAGAAAAATTGGAATTTTGAATTTTCTTTTTAAATAAGAAGCTTATGACCCTTTAAATGAAAAGTCTTCAATCTCAGGAGTCGCTTTATACCTCGATTCGCTCTTGCAATTTTATCAGTGCCAAAGACTCCCTTGCTCATAATTTCGCAATGACACCTCTAGAAAAGATCCGTACGAATATTTCGAAGCACTGACACACATTTCTCGACAGTACCTTCTGATAATGAAAAAAGCTACCAATATACGTGTGTCAGCACCTTCATACGGGATAGAAGCTTTTTTCGCAAAATTTGCATAAAAGCATATATGTCCGTCGTCACATTCCTATTTTGTCCAAGCAACGAAGTCAACGAAAAATACGAGGCGAAATATTTTTGACTCGTTTAAAGAAGATCGAATTAATTGATCAAAACAAAAAATGAAGACGGCTCATTCAAGTAGAACAATTTTTATCGTTAATTAAAGCCCATAAAAGTTGCTCGCTCGTTTATATACTTTCAAGAACAGTCGACAAGGCAGCTCCGATTTTCCGCTTTGCCCAACAACGTACAAGCTCTTATCAAGCAAATACAGCTACCTGATAAAGTTCATTTTTCACAAGTAGATCCTCCCTATGTCGATTCGCTGATCCTCGGGAAGTGTTTTCCTTCCTCGTGGTTACGATCGAATGAGCGTCATGTCAGTTTCTACGCGAAACGCAAAATTCGACGAAACGATCTTTGAGAGTGACGTATATTTGTGTACCGGAAATTAAATAGTCTATCATTGCACATTTTTGTCAGTATATTATATCGTTACGTAGTCATAGCTTCATAGAAATAGCTTTATCTTTATATATATATATACATATATATCTCATATGTATGTATATACATCGCACGCGTTATACTTGCACGTGCAGTTTTAGTACGCAATCCAAAAACGTGTTTCATACCTCATTTCCATGACGTTAACTACGAGCACAACCTGGCGTTCCGTAACGAATCTGGTGGTGCGCATGCGCGACTAATGTGGAAGCCATGGAAACGCTGAATTATTTATTCGCTTCGAATTCATTAATATCCACCAGTCCTTTGGACTGCTTTGACTCGCGTATAGAATTATGCGTGGAATGACAACGATGAATGCTATGGAAACGAAATTTCCTTCGGAATGCCGAAAGGAATTTTTCTTTCGAAAAAATATATGTATATAACGTTGTGTTTGTACATCTTGGATACGTTCAGGTGGACTGTGATTTATTCGGTAGGCACATGCTTATAGCACGTGAGATATAGGGATTATAAATTTTATAGTCCGCAATCTTTATTTTTGACTTTGTTTTCCACCGCGACATTTCATGCTGCAACGCGTACAATTCCAGCTGTGAACGTTTACGCTATAATTCTTGTGTTACTTTGGAATGTTTTGTGGCCCCTGAAATTATGAACGTGAAAAAAAAATTGCATCTAACGCATGTGCAAGATGCATTGTTGAGAAAAAAAAGATTTCAGGAACATTGCACGATTCTGTCAGATGATTCGTGTGGGGACTGTGGCAAATAATCGAAAAAATATTTATGTCAATTTTGTGACTAATTGTTGCTTTTGTTTTTGTTTCAGGTGAGTTTTGACCCTGCTACTTAATTGTATGCATCTACTCGTGCACGTGAGTTTATTTATGACAATTTTCAGTAGGTTGGATGGGAAGCGTTAGATTTTTATAAAAATTATTATTGGGTTAAATTTAATGTACAAATATGAATATATTTTTAATTCGCAATTTATTTTCTTAATATCATAAAAAATTAGATAAGTACTCAGTTTTCGAGTTGATCGAAAGCCAAAATGACGGTTTGAAATTTTTCAAAATTATTATATCGTTGAACCCTTCGAAGATAGTTACCAATACCTTGCATTTTAATGCACTTTTAACATTAAGGTTCATAAAGCCATCAACATTGCCTGGTTGCATCCATATGGATGCCGTTAACCTTACAGTATTCGAAGCACGGGTAAAATTGATGTTAACTACACGCTATATATGTATAGCATCTACATAAATTTTCTGTGATGCTTTACAATCACTTCAAAATATCTTTCACGTAATTTCACTTCAGAATACCACTACGGATATATTAAAAATTCCCGCGTTTATGAAAACACCGCAGTTATGGCAAATTTGCATTAGCGAACTGTAGATTGCTAAAATAAACAGGGGTGTAAAGTAAACGAATGACGAAAAATGACTGGTATCAATTTTTATTAGATATATGTAGGAGACTTTTTTTACATTTTGAAAATGATTTCCCCATTTTAGTAATTTCTCGTAAAATCAGATCCCACGACAATGGCAGTTTAATGCGAATAGCCGCTGAACGTATTGATTGACTCACTTGACCCGCACTAGGTCAAACGCATAGTTCGCGAAAATAAAATAAAAAGTATATATGTATATGTGTATGCCTATGTACGTAGGCATCACGGACACGTATCGTCATATTCAAAATGCGAATTTTCACTTGCGAATTTTCTCAACGTCACCTCTCACTGGAAAACGTTTAAATCATATAAATTCAAATATAAAGTCTCAAGCAAACATCTCCAGTACCATTGCGAATAAATAAATGATTATACGGAGGGTAACTCTACCCTGAATAATTACTGGTATTGTCGTCTCCGCGGGTATAACGGCAGAAAATACAGAAGCATAAAGCGCCGTGTGTAACGAGAACAATAACAAGGGACATGAACATGCTGAAATTTTTGCTAACGAAAAATTCACATTTTCATGAAAATAAGTCTCTCGTTGCTCCTCCATTTTTCCACCCGAATTTTTTTCATTGAATTTTACGTATTTTTTGGCATATGTATATAAATCCTTTTGATTTTAGTCATGTCATATATGGAACGAATTCCAAATCCCACATAGGGATAAAGCTAACCGAACGTGTTCTCTTATCGATTGTAAATACAAAAATCGATATCAGCTATGATCATCCATTCGTAATTCAAAATTCGAATAACGATAGATATCGATTTTATGGTGACGTGGTAGATGGAAAATAATGAGTCTGACGTCATACCCTAACGTATGGTAAATTAGAGCAGAAATTTTGAGAGCTTGCTATATTTTACTTTGGCAAATTCATTGCCAAGGAATGAGATTAGATAAGATTCTCTAATCGTTTCTCTTTCTCCCTTCTGCTTACCTCGTTGTGTAAAGAGAGAGAGAGAGAGAGAGACAAGAATAGGATACTGCAGGACTGATTCCAATGACGACATCGGGGAATAAAATTTTTTTTTCATAAAGTTTATTTATTTTTGTAGCAAAAATCCCGAAGGTCTCTGTGAATCTCCTGTACCACGTGCCTCGTCCGTTTTATTAATAAGATCACAAAGGCGATTCTATACCTTTAGATCCTGAAGGATTTGCACCCTATGCAACGACCCTCGTTCTTTTTAAACCCCTCCGTTCTCTTCGTTACTCCACCACTGTGTCTTCCTTTTCCTAACACGCTCAGATGCCTACAATATTAAACGGCCCTACATGCCACCAGAGGGATACAGAATTCCTGAAAATTAACGTCAGCCCGACTCTCGCGGCTATATTGCTCTTCATTTTTTTAAGGCTTTTTTTTTTCTTTGGACGGAAATTGTAGACAGTGTTTTTTTATGCTTGATTTTCTTTTACAACTTTACTAAACGACTCGATGGTACACGGACGACGATTTTGAATCTGTATTGATTTTTTATTCTTCATTCTAAAGCACAACGTAGGGAAGACACGTTCACTGCTTTTCTTTGTCACTTCGTTAACGGTATACGTATCTCATGCAATTCAGATTTCCGTCATTACCGAAGTGGGGTCTTTTTACTTGATGCTGGGCACTTCGCGTAACACTGCGAGCTTTTCAGTCCTTTTTTACGGTAATCTGGGTACTCTGGGAATTCCGACAAATCGAAATGTAATTTTTCTTTGTTGCGATGACCGAATAGCTATGGCACGAAGATTCTCTCGGATGCCATTATAAAAGTGTGATTTATGGTTAATCGAGTAAAAGGTTTTTGTATTTTTTTTTTCTTATTTAAGCTACAAAGGAGAAAATTATTGTTCATCCCTCGTGAAATAATATTGTAATCAGATGTAACTGATTGGCAAAATTCATTTTTCTTTTCCATAAAATTCGGTCTACGAACGAGTCGAGGGTGAAACTTTTGTGCGTTAAGTCAAGGAATGTCTTGAATATTTGATGTTTTCCAAATTTTCGTCAGAGCACCGATAACATACCAAGCTCTCTTGAAAGATGGTAAGAACGCTTTAAATAGATTTGCATTAACTATTATAAAATTTCCAAATTCCTGTGTAATTCAAAATCGGCATAGTTTTTTTTCGAAATGAAGTCACACGATGGTTAAACATTGATGAGTCGAATTCTCGATGGTTAATTTTGCAAATTTTGTTTGCCGTCAACATACATTTTGCAAACCGACGACTACCTACGCATTGGCGTACGTCATTCGCTGGCTTTTCACTTTCAATGAGCCTGCTTACCGAAGTTCTTCGTGCTTTTGGAAATTTTCCAAAAAAAAAACGCTCGCAGGCGATTACCATTTTGGCAAAGCTCGATCCCCCGGACGCATACCAGACTGATGATAACGCTTTACAGCTACAACACATTGAAAAATTGTATCTCGAATTATCACGTTATACATAAAAAATACAGCAAGAGATCAACACCACGTGAATTCAATTCAAAAAAAATTGTAAGGCTGCTTTAAAAAAAAACACAGCCCAAGGCCATGCCCTCTCTTCCGCCCATAGTTCGTGTCTGCGAACTAAAAAAAAAAATCCTTCTCCGTAATTTTCCTTGAAGCACTAAATCCTTTTTTTTCAAAGCTTTAAAGACATTTAATCAAAAAATTGGTATGACTTTGAAAATTTTCTTTTAATCAGTTTCGCCCTTTCACGAAATTTTCAAATAAAAAAGTAAATAAACACAAGCCAGAAGCTACTTCTATTTCAACAGCCTTAAGATACCAGCCAAAGAAACATAAACGCGGATAGAATTTTGATTTACGTCGAGCCTAAAACAGCGATTCTACTTTTGGTTCAAGCTCTACTATATCTTCGATGACGATTCGCGTCCACGAAAGCTTCAGCCTATTACGTTTCTAAACGCTTCTCGTACTCGGATTATTTAGGTAGCACGATGAGACATCGGCCACTCGCCTAAGCAACTCGCCTAAAGTACTGCCAAATGGATCACACACAACGACGCATACACAGGGACGAGGGTCACGATACTAGCAAAAAATTTCAACGTTGTTTTCACGTAATCATTTTGAATTTTCCCGGGCATTCCTTTGTGCGGTACATCATAAATATTTTAGCTCGTTACCAGCCTGTGGGTACACTAGCGAAAAAAAAATATTTACTTCATCAGTCATTTTACTAACCGCCCATTGTGCCTTTATCAGTCGCCTTTAATCGGATTCAACTATTTATAAAATATTAATTAAAAGTCTCCCAGAACTAAACTCACGCCCTAGTCACTTCTTCAATTTTCACGAGCAGCTCAATTTGTCTTTACAAATGTACCGGCACAAATTCTACTTTTAATCCCATCAATCCGATAGCTACGTCACTACGCGAACACGACGCGTTTCCTCCATCTTTTAAGCACGGTTCAATTACGCGCACTCGACGATACAAATTCGACGGACTGGATGATTAATATCCAAGGCATTTCTGAATTGGATCACACTCATATGCCTGAATACACGTACGTGGACTACCTATGAAATACGTATTGTTAAAGAAGAATATGGATCCACGGTAATAATAGACTACACATAATTTACTAATGCGTATACTAATTTGTACCTGTGTAAAATTTCTTAATTACGAAAATTATTTCATGTTACAAAATCATGAAAAAAAAAACCATCCAAACGAAATCCACCGTAACGATTAATCTTTGGATACTATATTTTTTTTTAAATTGTCAAATTGTTATTTACGTTAGGATCGTTACTGCTAGCAGTCCCGTCGTCATTGTATCTCAGGATATTTTCATTCCGGTTCTCCAAATTATTTTCAAAAGCCTCTTTTTACCAATTATTTAGTTTTCTTCTGGCTACCTGCAATTATCCATGCTGTACGATATATGACCCACTGCGCCAACAATGCCCGTCCACTTGACGAACCTCATTGTCCTTCGATCATTCAGCATCCAGTACGTTCGGATGGTCCAGCCGTAGGTGAAATTTCTAATGCGTCCTTGTATGCACCGAGTATGCCTCGATATGTTGTCTATTACGTTCAGAGAGAATTTAATGTCAGTTTTACGTCAGATTAGGCATCGCAATTGACCTACCTGTGTAACGTGTAAATCGTAGTATCAGTTGACTAAATTGCCAATAATATATTTGATAGACAATTATATCGTTACTCATTGATGATTCGCTATAGTCTCTGCATATGGCGTTATTTATACGTAATTTTTTTTTATTTTTGCAATGTTCAGGATAACACCAGTTTTCATCCCCATTTATCTCTTTTTAATCTCTCTGCATTTTTTATCTTCAAACTCCCATTTGTCCCCATAGACCTTAAACAGACTTCAACTCTACGCAGTTAACCTCTTGGCGAATTTTGAAAAATTCCTGTACCTCCATACCTGTTTGGGTACAAAAGAAATGAAGAGTAGTAAAAACGAGTACAAACGGTTCTAAATACATCCCTGCAAACAGAAATTAATTTACTCAAAGTCGGGTGCTAGCGGTTTTTTAACCCCCCCCCCCCCCCCCCCCTGTAATACCGAACTCTTTGAGATACAAATAAAAATCAAAGTGGTACAAAGAGATACAAGCGGGGTATAATGGAATCGCGTTCTGAAAATTAAAATATTTTAAAGTCGAGTGTCAGGTTCACATAGGTACTAATGGCAACCATATTCGTGATCGAGGGAACGTGAAGAAAAAATGTACCTGTGTCAAAAATTGAAAAAGCATCTCGAACGTGCTTGTCGTTACAAATTAAAGTATCGTAACTTTGTTTACTCGCTAGAGCGGACAAGTTCCCCTTGCTGCTTGTATAACGCGAGTAAACGCTATCGATTAACCTGCACTTCTGAGAAACTTCCGTTTTAGTTCACCCCCCGACTACTAGTACGAGCGTCACGTTACGTAATACAGATTTACGCGAGACGAGATACAGACGAAAAAGTGGATAGGTTCGTTTTCCTCCAAATCTTGAAAAATCTTTTGAGGTAAACATTCGGATATTTCGAGACGAGAGTTTACCTAGGTAAATGGCGAATTCAGAGTTTGTGGCTGAAATGAGTTTGGTTGGTCTTGTCTGGTGCAGCTAGGATCCATATTCATGGTTTTCATGGGAGCAGGTCTCGCGGATTTCCAAAAGCTTCATTACTCGCTTGCTTGCTGTTTTTCTTTTTCTTTTTCTTTTACTGCGCCTAAGAATTTTTTTTTCTTCTCTCTTTACGCTGAATATTTTTAACTAGGTACTCGCAATGGTATATGAATTTCGAGTGTTCGTGGACGTAACATCCGACGCGTCCTGCACAATTTCGTTTACGAGAGTGCTTGGGAAGTAAGGTGATTAAAAGTTTGCAGATTCACTGGAAAGACATGGAATAGCGTTTCTGTGGGCTTCGCATTATTCTTTATAATTTTAAAGGATTCGTTGAGACGTTTTTATCGTTAAATTTTTTTCTTGAAAATTATGAATGCTCTTGATGGATCAACGTGCTTTTTTATTTGTTTGTGCATTTTTCTGAGCTATGAAAGTCACAATTTTTATTGCTCCGCGTCTTTTATTAGATATGTCAAACGCGGAAGAGAAAATTGAATTTGCAGGGACATTTAAAGGAACTTTTGTACAATGGTATGTTAATTGAAAACCCGTGACAATGGAAATTGGAATATAAAGAGAGTTTATAAGTTTTGCTATTAAAAAAAAGTGCTGATGTTGGAAATTACTTTTCCAGATATTCATGCTAATTTCTTTAAGAATTATAGATTTTTCTATGTTATTGTTATTTTTCAACGGAATTATCTTACTGGCGAATCGCAGTAATTATAATCCTTATACGTAGTAATGGCTGCTGGCTCAGTGAGTAAAGTGTTATAGTGCTCATATGAAGCATCCCGACAATCGCAGATACAAGTTCCACTCCGAGTATCACAAATAGACTTGTAGTCCAACCGCTAGTAACAGGCATCAATCTTTAAAAATCGAATATTGCTTGTTTTTTCTTTTCTGCACTTTTATGTCGGTAAAAGCGGAATCGACAAGTTCTTTACCCCCGGGTAAAGTGGATTGGTTCCTTTTTTGACTTCCTTCGATTAAATTTATCCAACGATCGGTAACTCGAGCGGGCAGCCTACCTTATCGACTGTAGGTATAAAAAATTTTCTGCTCTGGAAAGACAATGCGTAAAACAGTCTATTTTCTCAATGAAGTACGGCAGCACTGTATATCGCTTAGTACTAAATCGATGAACTTGCTGGGTCGGCCTGGGATACAGAAATCCATATGCGAGAACGTAGAGCAGGTATATTGAACGAAAGGGATAAAAGGAGGAATAGATACGAGGTGCAATCGATCATATCTTCTGGTAGAAGACAAATTCCATTCTTTTTTCTTTCCTTGCTAATATTTTTCCTACGAACCCTCATTCACTGTCCCGAATATGCTATACCTTTCTTGTGTCCGCATAGCATTGTTCCATCTGTATTCTGCGTTCTTGCATAATATTCTAAGCCATAAAAAGTCATAAGGAAAGGACTGTTTATCACTTTCATAAGTTTTAGCGCTCGGGTGTAAATTACTTGAATGCTTTGTTGATATTTAATCAGAAGTGGGTGAGGAGTCTAATTATAAATTCATACTGTGTGCTATGTAGAATTGTGTCGGAGAAATAAAATAATTCATTCGGAAGGGATTACCCTGTGCGAGAGTCAGGATCATCACGGTGTGGGCTTACGAAGTTTAGACGTGATCCTGGGAGACTCCGGAATTCCTCATTAGATGGCACCCGCTGCGTGGCTAAGGGAGAACTCTAGTGTGGAAAGCTCTTGAGCTAAAAGCTCCATTCAAGTGGGCGCGTTCACGTCCACGAGGGGTGGACAGGTTAGGCGAGAAAAAGATGGAGAATGAATTTTGAGGCAGTAGCCACGAACGGAATATCATGGATACTGATCCTAAAGATAATATAACACCAGTCTTGGAATAATAATTGCGAAGACTTTTTCCCTCTGCAAAGACGAATAATTTGAAATTCTCTTCCTACATTAACCCCCCTGAGTGTCACTGACGTATTATGCACATTATATAAAAAAGAATATTCTAACTATTTCTATTTTCATGAAGCCTGATTTCGACATATTACATATATGTTATTTTAAATTTAAAAAATCATATAAGATTTAACTTCAACGAGCTCAAAAACATTGACAGCAAGTTTAAAAAAAGAATCCAACAACCTTCACTTTCCACGACGTTCCTGGTAAATTTAATATGTTTTAGCGTTAATCTTCAGGCGTTTACTTCTCAAAAGTCAAACCGAATTTATCTCCACACAACCTCGCGTAGCAACCCCTATTAAACGTTACCCTGGCTTACATCTTCATCCCCTGTGTTTGTTCTGGTTCCTGAACCAGAGGCATTAACTCAGACGACTAAAAAAAATGGAAACAAAAAAAAGTAAAAATAAAGACTCCGTTTCGAAATTAAAACCAATTTCCTTTACGCTGCGCCTGTCTAGGCCGTCGGCCGAGACTTACGGGGACAGACGTCACCGAAGATGGAAGCGAACGAAAGGTTCTCAATCCCCGAAACTCTCTAGACTGAACTATCCGGCTCAGTAAGAAGGACAGAGGATGGCCAAAAGAAAGGATGGAAGTCTGATCAGAAAGAGTTGGGGGCCATCCAAACCCGTAGGATTCCCATGGAGTGGAGGAGCATGGGCACAGTCGAATACGACAATAGGCCGCAGAGGGTTGGGTGGGTCGAGGAGGGCCACTGCGCGTTTCAGAGGGTTGTGGATGGTAGCTGCGGATCGGCGTCGGTTTGGGCGTCGAGTCGAGCGGCGTTCGCGTCGATACAGCCACGAGCTCTGCGCGTCTCCGTCTCCCTCCGTCGCCCGGTCTACGTTACGACGCGAGGTTAGCACGGCCAACACAATATTCTTTTTAACTCTGACCTACCCTCGTCCGTCCTCGACTCTAATCCCTGGTCGGCGTGCATCGGCTCTCTGTTTTCGCACTCTGCGTCTCCTGCTCTCGCTCTTTCTCCCTTTTACTTGGGTTCCGCTTCCTTCGTCGTCCACACGGCTTCCTCCTTCGCTCTGCCTTCTTTCTTTATCCTTCGAGCCAGCACGCGGCTCCAGCCTAAGAGAGAGAGAGAGAGAAAGAGAGATAGAGAGATAGATAGAGACGCGTAAAAATTTCAGTAAGCTCCATACACACTTCTTGGGTTGGTACTTCCGGTTGCGTAATGAATTATTATAACGCCGTTACGCCGTATTCGGCTCTGACAAGTCGCTCGGTGTGCACGTGACCAAGTATCTTTAATATTTCTTGTGAACGGTGCTTTATTCACGGTACACCCTTAAAACTATAATGGTGCTGACGATGCTACTGTGCTGTACTCGTGTGAACGGACAAAGATAAACATCGACGGAAACGCTGCACGAGGACAATTCGGATAATCGACGCTCAGCTTTTATGTCCTCGCGAACACGAGATTATCAATTTTGCGGATCAACGAAATTACATGAAATTCATTTCATCCTATTGTTACGGTGAATGTGATTTGTGCTGATGTCTCGTGGACCTGTTATCCCATGACAATTGAATCACGCTACTGGTCGTTAACAGTGAATCGGAGTGTCTGGGTAGTGAATTTTTTTTTTCCAAAACTTCTCACGCCACCCTGTACATTTTCACTTTGACAACGTCGGACGGCATTGTTCCTTTCCTGCTACGTGCAATATTCGACAGTGCTGAACTTGACTCTGGAAGTAAATGAATGATCGATTCGAGGTGACACTTGAAAGAATTATATGAAAGACTTTCTTCGCGATAAACTCACGACCTAATTAAAACGAGTTTCTATACAGCAATTATCGCAATAAACGACAATAGAGTGCTCATCGATATACATATATTGATGGAATCCATGCTTACCGATCGTTTCAATCTGCGCAACGTCACATTGTCTAGAAATAATTGATCAGGATACGTGGGCATCTAGACCTTGAATCAGTCCTGCTCATGACCGAAGCGAAGCATGGTTATGTCACGTTACTCGTACTTTTTACGACAAAACTTTTGAATTACGCGTAGTAATCGCTTGTAAATAAAAATCATATACATACATACATATATGTATATATGTATATAATTTGCCCATACAATGAATATGTACTTGTAATCACAACGTGTAATCACAACGTGTAGTGCGCGTTCATAAAATTATCGACACATTGACTGAACCGGAAGCAACAGTGCCAATATATTGAAACTGCACTAGCATCAGTAAAATGACTATTTCCTCAAGAAAATCACGATAAAGCATTGAGTGTTTAGCCAATTAAATAAAAAAAAAATTAAAAAAATTTCATGAACACAATGACTCACGAAAATAGGTGAGGTCAAGAATGGGCCAGGATTGGTGCGCGCGTCGCCGGAAACGCTCCAGCAGCGGATGCTGTCCTTGTGGTCCACGCGTTCATCCCTCAAATTGGTCAGTTACACGTACACACTAGATTTACCTTAGCCAATTAGCATCGTCCCGTTGAGAGTAGTGGCCCAATCCTTTCTGGTCTTCATCTCCCCCTTCATCCCTCCTCATCCCTTCTGCTTCACGCCTTTTGGCACGATCGATTTATTCAACACGTTTTCACTATTTTCAAGCAAAGCCCAGTATCATCCTCGGGATCAAATGGACCATTTCCGGTCTGACTGAAACGAGGAAATTATATTTTCAGCCTCGTCGACTTCCTCGTAAGAGCTGTACGATATAGTGATACTGTGACCTGGGATATATTTCTTTTGTTGACACTTCCAAAGTACTTCATTCATCTTGGCCCTCGGATTCCCCGAATCTTAAAACTTCGCGAGAGACGCGATAAGCAAGTGTTTCGCAATCCTACGCTTATCATTGGCTCTCGTGGAGAAATCAGTCATTCACGTTTCGTCGAAGACTATCGCGTTCTGAATATCGATGTGATATAATAGGATTGTGCAGGACCGCCGTCGAGGTGTCTGTGATAGGGCTTGAAATGAGGGAGAGGTGCTCCAATAATTGTAATGACGTCAGGCCCGTCGCCAAGGCAACTCAGAGCCATAAATATACCGAGACAGTCTCAAATATCAGATGTCTTCCTAATGTGCTAAAATCGAGGAAAAACAAAAGAAAGCATCCAGGTCGAATGGCACTGACTAACGCGTGTCCCGTGAAACGTTATTTTTTCTCGTGACTTATTGTATACACGTATATGGTAAATCGTTACGTAGGTAGGAACCAATAGAAATATATAGAAAATTGTATGCATCATTGAACTTTGCAGCAATGCAGTCAACTGCACTCGATGCGTCGAAAGGATGCAAGAGATAGGCGAAAAAAGAAAAATGTACATGATAAACTCGGTGCTGCATGGAAATCGGTAATTCGATATACGGATCGTTGGTTCTCGATTAATCTAAGGCGACCCAAACGAAGGTAAAGGCTTGTATTATTAACTTATCGATCATAACCTATAAACGGAGGATACAAACGTTTCTCGAGTAATTTCGTATTGTTATACAATAGGGCAACCTAACCTAAAGCTTCAATTTTATATGAATCAATATTAAACGACGAGACGTATAATCCTATTATTGACTTGTGGGATAAGTGTATTAATTAATATCGGTATTACCAAGGGAGATAAATAAACTCGTGGAATTCAAAATATGCAAATTAATTTTTATCTATTATTAGATAACGATTAACATCTCGTATTATGGTTATACGATTTTATCGTTTCCGCGAGTCCCTCAAGATTAGAAAGTAAGAGCAAAGTTCCGCGCGGTCGCGGATCCAGGTACGAAGCGATTCCACCGCCGGAAAGGAGAATATTTTAATTTTAATCGTAATCCCGATCTGGTTCGGGGTCTCCCTTGAAATTCAAATATCGCATGATCCTTCGCTATCTGTGCCGAATCTAAAGCGCTCGCCTTCTTACGACGTTCTACTTGAAATCAAGCCTATGGCTTTTTCTCGCGCCTGGCGTTTCAAATTGATTTTCCCGGACACACCCAGGCTCGACTTGTTGTTTTTCTGTGGGAAGAAAAAAAAATATATAAAGGTTTAACGAAGAAGGGTTACCACGGGTGATGGGTGGGAAGACTAAGAAAAAAATTGAAAAATACATACAACAGCTTGGTACTTGGGCATTGTACTATTTTCTTAAACACGTCTGCATCGCTGACGTGTAATACAGACCTAATAAAGTACGTGTAAACGCAAACTTAGGTTTATACGTGTTCGACTGTATAATAGAGTAACGCCCTGTGAGAGTTTGAGGAGCACGCGACTCGAGGCATGACAGTAGACGTATTTATGTGCGTCACGAGCTTGGCGCGTCACGGACCGGTGCGATACGAAATGAGGTCAAGTCGAATAGGTCAAAAGTACAATTCGGCCAGCTTTATGCTTAAGAAAATTTCAAAGTTAATCGGAGGATCGCGACTTGTATGAAAATTCACTGCCATTAGACTTTGTATACGTGATTTGCGGACAGCTTATCGAAAAGACACGTCATCGAACATTTTTTATCGAATGGACATTTCTCCAAAGATACTAAATATTTTTTATTTATTTATTTTGACCTCGACCTTACAGACTTCAGACGGTCGAAGACGATTTATATTTAACTAAATGCAACCTCACAGTGCAATTTTGAATTCTGCCCTATCCCAGTCTAACCTAATCAAACCATTTCTAAGCCCATCGCAGGATTTTCGATCACATGTTATTCGGTAAAATATTCTTACCCCATGAACTGTTATCTAGTCTACGAATCAGACAAAAAAATGAACATCTTTCAAGATACATATAACTATGGACCGTAGACAAGGACTGTGAACAGTCATAAATTCTTATCTCTATTTCGTCTACGTAGATATTAGCGATAGAAATAGGCATATTGCCAAATTCTTCTTTTTACGTTTAGTTTACCTTCATTGACTTCGTCTGCAAGTTTTATGCTACCACTAGATATTGCAGTAGGGAGAACTCATTGATCAGCTACCCATCAGTTCCTTGATCCATATTTTGCTTTGGGATGGAATGGAGAAAAGCAATTGAGTCTTCTTAAAAGTTATTCTATTTCTGTGCGAACTCATAGTTCATACCCATTTGTGTATCCATTTATGTAGGAACTAGTTTCAGCCGACTTGTGGTTTGTTCATGATTTGGTTTTTGTCAATTTATTATTGAGAGCAATCCTGTGCACAGTACCAACTATCTGTACTATTTTACTGCATATACCTTGAGATAACCTGTCGACAAGCAATCGTCAATTTAATTGATAGGATAGAGAGGACTGCGTGGTTATTAGCGATATTCCCTTTTCTCTTGACTCGCACTGATCGATGTTGCGACGCTGGAGGCTGCTGGCTAGAGGCTGCCGTGGCCTGGGCCAATGACGTAACGGCGCCCTCTACCCCACCGTGGTTGACGTCATTGATGCCCTCAAATCCTCGCAGCCAGGTACGGTGTCCAACGTCTAGGCACCCTGCTGCTCTCAAGGATCAGAATCTTTCTTATGTAGTTCAAATGGAATGTTTGGTTGGAGCGTACCTGAAATTTATATATACACACATGTGTGTGTTATAACGGATTACTTTGTTGCCTTAGGCAGGTTGCGTTAAATGATAATACTATGTGGGCCTCCTCCACGTCATGATTCTCCAACAGGAAATTCGTATCTCTGAAGAATACTGTTAAGGTTACTGCATATTTTATAACACCCGAGCTCTTTGAGGGATTTATTCGTGTCGGATATGAATTTTGCGCAAACAGTAGGGTAAGACTGTTTTTCTTTTGTTAGGTTAGATATATTACGTTATAGTACGTGGTTCTCGTGCTAAAATAATTACGCTATTGCTACACCCTATTCGCGGTAAAACCCGAGTGATGGTCTATTGTTTTGAAGGGTGGAATTCCGACTCAAGGCACTTTTATCTACCCAGTTTCCCTAGCCCCTCCCTTCTAGATACATGGTCGTTTTTCAGATTAAAAAAATTTATACTTACTTCGCACTCGTATATCGTATCCGTAAATTTTTCCCTAGAAGCACGAGGTGTGGCCTCCTTTATGGTACAATCACCGCCCTTGTGTGCGTAATTCAGTTTACGAGGATCTAATTGAGTCATTTGGTTAAAAGAAAGAAAAAAAAAAATGCTGACAGATCCGTATAATTGAATTTCGAATGGTAACGCCGATCGATGGCTTTTCGCAAATGTTCACGACACGCTGTCTCTCAGGCGTCGAAATTAATGCTTCTGAAAAAGGTGGACCTTCTTTGAATAAGAATTGTAGTTAGATTCCTGAGTTCCTTGGAGAAGCACTCGATTCCAGGGCGCCACTATCGAATTCACTTGAAATTCCTCTGGGAATTATGGATGATTCACTCGAAGGTTAGGAAGTCCCTCGCTCTTTCGTTTCACCCAAAGGGCCACTGGAATTTGGCCAAAGTGGAATCCCGTCGAAACGAGATCGATCGTACCCAAGATAACACAGGTAATAGACGCCGCCACTGGCTACTTGACGGTTAACATATTAGGAATCTTCTTTAGCGAGCGATCCTACCCAGAAGCCACGCGACGCCTGAGGTCTCCTCGGGGAAAAGTCAACGGAAGCTCGGAAAAGCTAACGCACTCTGTGCGGCGCGGTCGGTAAAATCGCATGCGACTCGTTCGGCCGAGTCTTCATTAGTTCTTTAAGTTCTCGAAAAGTAGACGCGACGTCCGTCCTCCGAAATACGACGCCCGAATGACGGTTAGTGTTGACGATAAAAAGTTTTCTCCGGAGGCAACGTCCTACATCCCTCAGGATAAGGGAGCATTCTTTCTGTATATAAGGGCTGCACGTTTACGAGCAATAACCTGACGTTAACGACGACAGGAAAGTGGCAAGTTACGAGTGAAGTGTCTGCAATAACAAACGCAAACTAAGGACTTTTTTCCCTCCCTTCTCTCTTTTCTTTTTAATACTTTACTTTTTATGCAACCAGTGCTTCTACCATCTTATCCGTTTCTTTTGTTCAATGATTCAGTATCATCCTCTTCGTAGAATATGCCCGGATTATTTTATTTTGCGGAAGTATTATCTCGTCATGAATTATCAACGTGTTTCCTACGCCTAAATTTCGGACCCTTTTCTCATTACAAATATATGAAATCTCCCTTAAATTATTCATACTGAAATAACCCTCGACCCCTGTCTTTCACGTAAAACAATCTTTCTTATCGTAATAGCAGTTCTTACGATTTACACCGAATCTACAGTCTCCCCCTGAAGATCGGCCAGTTATCGTTATCCCCTTTAAATATATTCGCCATTATTTTCATTCCGTCACAAAAACACCACGTTTCCCCCGCATCAATTCAAAAAGATCAACAAAGGGAACCATCTAATCGCTGTAAACCGAACTCATGAATAACCTATAATTTCTCGGCTGAAATTTACGTCATTTTCTTTTTTTTAATACCATACTCTTATATCATAAAGGGGACCGTACTTAGTCTGTCCCTTTCATCAGGTCAGAAGCTTTTTCTGCCTGCAGATTTTGCAATTCATCACGCCAAAGCAGAGCCTCGGCTTATTGTTAAACGTACGAGACCCCTTAAATAACGTGTTTGCCTTTTCTCTTTTTATTCCAATAGAAATTCTATTCAGGCCATCGATATTCGGATAACCAGATCAACTCGGTACGAATGGCGCCTGCTTATCATATCTGTTACGTTCGTGACGTGAAGTCCTCGCTCTTCATAACATTTGAATAAGATATTCATGGTATTCAAATGCTCCCACCCGAAGCTTCGCTGTACATGTGATTGAGCGTGGGCAACCTTTATTTACATAGGAGGTGTAAACAATGTGTTAACACAAGTTAAACTTTGTTAACTCGCGGCACGCCTCTCTGGTATGACTTCATGTATACATGTATATAATAATATACTGCCTGCATCCATTGAATTCATCCACCACCTCGCTCGCGATGATTTCCAACAGCCCAGGTTTATTTATCACTTTGCCCAATCTGCCTGTCAGCCGTTCGGAATTATTTTTCATATCATTTTCTGTCAATGCAGAGTTCGATTAACAAGGATACACAATTCATTCGCGTATTCTTAGAAGACGTTCAAGCTCAGAGAAGTTACACCGAACACGTTATACCCTGTACACAAATCTATTGATTAATGATCAACAGGTGCTTAAACACTCTATACATATAAAGATGAGATTCGTGACTCGTTACGTCACAGCAACAAATGCATATAATGTAATCTAAAGCAAGTAAGACAGTATTTCCTTTATTATCAAATCGCGATAATAAAAGCGTTATAAAGATGTTTCCTCATTAAAAAAAATAATTAACGCGACCACCAATACAATACATGTATGAAGACGTGTATACGATAAAAATGTCAGACCTTATAAATCACAATGTAGAATACATATGATAACAAAAATATATGTATATTTTCTTTTTCTTGGTCAAATGTCAATGTCAATTGCTAATCTAATCCTTCCCCTTTTTTTTCTGTTACAGGTAAGTTTCTTCCGCCTACGTGTCGCAATTTCTACATCTCCTGTCGACTGCACGGTTGAATTAGCCCGCGTTTATGTAAGTTACACTGTCCACGTAGAAAATCAGTGACTTGGGTCGCCTCCTTCGACTTTCCCACACGGGAGTCATGGCGCATTATAAGCATATTTTTACATAACCGGAACCGTTCGTTAACCCAGACGGATTAGTAACCAATATCATTCTCTGGCTGTCAATCGAGAATCGAGTATGGCCCACTGAAGTCGAGTGGCTACTTATCGACTTATCAATAAGTATCAGGGACTTTGATGTTTTGACAATGCACTTAGTAATTAGAAAATGATCCGGCTGTACTTTATATTCCTGCATATATATATATATATATTATATACGTTATTCGTATACGTCAATCATGATCGGCGTAGAGCCGATCGTCGGCATCTACGATCAGGCTCGAGGCAATTGAGTCTCCGCTTTTTGAATCATCGATCTTGTTACCCCATGTACATACCGTATGTACACACTGTATATATTTTATAACCGATGAAAAATTCTTGATCGATCCGTTCGAGGAATCCATCCTGCTTCGACAGCTCGACTATGTAATTATCTTGAGATTATTATTTTCTTTTAATACTCACGTATTAATAGATCAAGATAAATTTCTTCTTTGCTACTATCAGCTACGTGTAAACTGTGCAGGTACCCAATCTATTATTACTTTTTATAGTGAACGTCGGATGGCGTATGTTGAGGTCGGTCTGGAACCAATAGCATATCTCAGTGCTCTCGCGTCCAATCTGACATCTTCATGCTCCGCCTCTATACCCGTTATAAGGTCCACGACGTATTCCACACGTGCGCGTCACGCCAAGACAAATAGCGAGTGTCTTGTTAAAGCGTCTACTAAGTGGTTATTAGCGGCGCGTAGTCTCACGGATCGATCGGGATCCATAAGTATCTCTGCGTCATGGGCTAGTAAATTTCAATATCAATAGAATTATACCAAATCTCGATACGATGTTTAAATAGTCACGCGTCGTTATTGGGAAACGAAGATTTTTATTTGTTATTGTGAAATACGATCGATCGGCACGTAATTCGATCAGTAATTCGAATAGTCTTGCGATTGTTTTGGAGGCATAATTTTTTTTTAATATCATGCAAAATATTTTTTTGGGTCTATTTGCATTTATTTGAGGCTCGAATTTTTTTTTGGTTGGTTGAAAGATGCGTCTGGTGCTTTATGGTATTCTTGGAACGTATATTATTTTCACGAAGCGAATAAAAATATCGTCCTCGCCTAAGGGTTGCTTTCAAGGGAGAACGAGTCAACTTCACGAAGTATCTTATGCCACTTGGACAGCTTCTGCACAGAATGCAAACTTGAGAACCCTCTCGCCCCGACATGATTTTCGGAGGGTCAAAGTGACTCTGGTTATCCTTTTAACGTTAAACTTTTAGGTAAGGAGGGCTGGAAGCTCGAAAGTTTGCAGCCTTGAGAAATAAAAGTTTCTCCTTAACGAATTAAAGTCGATACTACGCCACGGTACGCGCCTTTACACTTACATTATGACCGAGAGACACGAGGGTCGAAATTAACGGACAAGTTCTCTGTCGAAGAAACTTGTGATCGACGAAGAAGATCGCCGTTGAGTAAAAAAAGAAAGGGGTACGTTCTCGGAATTTAAGGATTTACACGATCAACTGTAGCATAATTTATGGCTTACGGCCTTAAGAAAAATGAGTATCGTGGTCAATTTTATAGCTCTCTGTGTCTCTTCGTTTTACGCTCTCGACGAAAATTCCACGCTTCACTGTACCAGCAGTGATATTACTGTCATTTTTTAATAGGTTACCGGACGTACACAGTTTATGATTTATTAGAGCAATTTTTCTTTTTTGCGACTGGCCAGGAACCTCCGAACGATAGATTTTGACATAGGTGCACGTGATTCTTCAAATTTGTCATCGACCGAAACGTGCTCCGCCGATTGACGCTGACGCGTGTCCCCAGGAACTTTACGTGGCCTAGAAATATCTAAGCTCTTACCAGTAAATATTTTCGATCGCGTTTTCATACCAATTTCATTTAACACTTGCGACGTCAAATCCGTTAAATCAATAAATCTCGCTCTCTGTAATTTCTTCAATTTTCGTCACGACCACCAGTTAACGAGACTACCGTGATTTTCTATTAATAGTCAATCGGCACTTGGTATAAAAATACCAAAACTCATGTGTGACGTAACGTAAACATCGATCGAGAGTACGCAGTTGTCGCGAAAATTTGGCATGTGTATTTTGGTATCGAAGAATATCAAGATACAGGTGGATCGTTCGTTTGCCTCGAGTGTTTCGTCATATTATCGCGAAGCCCGATCAAATTCGATTGGCACACACGAAGTGTCAACAGTAGGTAGAAGCACGAGACAAATGACAAGACGATATGTCATCGAGTGCTTATGCGCGTTAATAATTTTTGTTGACAAAAATGATAAATATACTTTGATTATCCTCGAGCCCAGTGAGTAGTATAATTTTTTTTTCCAAACATTAAGCTGTCACCCTTTTTCATAAACGTGACGTCTTCTGTCCCTCCTTATACAATCGACGTTATAGTTGGTTTATTCGTGTCCCCAGAACAGAGGGTGTAACATTAAAATTGTACGACGAGGAAAAAAACAATAGAGTTTTCCACCTATGGCTTCTCGCAACACGACGTAGAATAATTGCAAGTCTTTGATAATCGTGCAATTCGGAAGTAAGGAGCGTTCCTTAATATTGAGATAAATATTTATCGGTTAATGTATTTCTGCCGGTTCCATCTATAAGTAACGAAATGTCTGAGCTAAGATCACTGCCAATCGAATATTTGACTTGGAAAGTGTCCAAAACGCTACAGGGACGCTCGTAAACACAAGTGTTACTTGAATCACGGCACAGCTCACCGAGAGAGTTTAGGAAATATTTATACGTATGAAACCATAGCGATCCCGTAACGATCTTTACTTCTGATTAATCAGTGTAGGTGTTGAACATTGAAAAAAAAAATACGAAGCCAGGTGTGTTCGCGAGAGCGTGAAAACAACAAGGACCAGCCTCAATTATTTCATCCAATCGCATTATCAGGTTTGAGAAAGTTAACTTGCCGCTTCGTGGTCCATTGGTGAAAAGGTAGCGCGTGCACCTTTCATATTGTTCATATTAGTTTTTACATGTGTACGTGTATGTGTGTATATATATTTGAGAACAGAACTCCTCCTCCGGCATCTTCTCTTTCTCCGCCACCATATGTTCTTCGTGAACGTTAGTGCCTCGGGGCGCCGCTCTCCACAGCTACAGTCATGCCGGCGCACGAAGCACGAGGAATCATAAGACAATCGATTTGTTTCCGTTGCCTGCGTCGGCTCGCACCTAC
>JARPRH010000762.1:349396-359464 GCA_031763665.1 Calameuta haemorrhoidalis
GATGGACGCTTCGCTTAATTAGAATTTTAATTGCAATTTAATCTTTAATCAGGTCAATGCGCCCAAAACATCCTTTCAGTTTGAATCCGCCTTTAGATGCACGCACATAGGGGATTTTATTCAGCGTTCAATGACCATTTCTGAAATTCACTCTGTTACGTTTTAAATACGATAAATTATTGTACTTTTTAAATTCACGCGAAACTTTATTCAATATGGTGGGTATAGGTTTACATTACATTTAACTATCTGACAATGGATCGGCTGATTGTTTCGGTTCAATTTATTTTATCTTATTATGCAAATTTTATTACGAATTATTCATTGTCATTATATTCACTGGACGTTTACGTGTGTCGGATTTGTAAAGACGCGTTATATTATTTTTCTGATTAAAAAAAGAAAAAGAAGTGATCGTTAAAGAATTCTGTCGGTTGAGGAGTTTATCAATTTTCTTTTTATTACTTCGGTGCATTCTTGCTCCTTCGGAAAATTTATCGGCGTATACGCGATCCCGGTTAAATTTATTGGCGAATGTACTGTAATTACCTGCGTTATTAATGCTGGGATCGACGTAAAGCGGGTTTTCAGTAAAATCAACGGTTCGGGTCTACCGGAACAGCTGGTGCCATTGTATAAGAACGTCTGCTGTTATAATAATAAAAAGCTTTAATCGCGATAGAGATTGACCGAACGTTCCAAGAGAAAGAGAGAGTGAGTGATTATATTTCTCTCACGAGATAAATCCGTGCCTTGATCTGTAGAAGATGAGGAACCGTTTTTTTTTGGTTTTCCATGGGTTTCATGTTTTTTTCTACAGTATAATTTTAGCACACGTATCCAGCGTGTGTTTGAAGTAAAAATAAAGTTTAGAAATTAAAATCCGATTTTCTTCTAAAGGTTAAATATCGTAGCGGGATCATAGTAGCTACGAGATTATGAAACCTAACCTAACTCGTTGCTTCAGCTGTAAAAATTAATTGAATTAAGGAACTTTGAACTTTTCTGTTAAAGACTGTACACATGAATCACCCAGGATATAATCTTACGTTTATTAGTCTCTATGTAAAATTACACCAGTAGCAATTAGGGTCGATGAATGTTAATGAAAATTAATGTCGAACACTGATTTTCGAAACAGTATGTCACTTGAGCTGAATTCGAAAATCGAAAAGTCTATGCAATGCAGCATTTTTATTAGCATAGCGTGCAGCTGTCTGTACTAGCTAGTATACATGACTATGCGACTATGTTACTATAAGATAAGGACTATCGGGTTTTCAAGGTTCTAGTCCATGCGGACACACCCGAGTCCTTTAGGACTGATGCAAGTCAGCTGATCGTGTGGGAATTTCTTTTCTTCCCTTGTGAACTTGCCTAGAGCCACCTCACTTGTTTCATTCACTTTTATTTCCTCGACACCTTTCGAAATTGGAATTCCAGACGTCTCCGGGACGGACTTGCGACATTTTACAAAAGAATAATCGACAACGATCGGAATCTTATTGTTTCTGGAATCTTCTACTGTAATACGACAAACCAGCTGTCCTTTCTTATCGACGATCCATTTGTCAAAGTCGTTACGACCATTCGATCTTGTATGAAATTCACGAAGCAAAATGAACCCTCTGGTGTCGTGTGAAATATATTCCTGATAAGGAATTTTTTTCGTGGGTGACTGAAAACTGAATTCACCGATAATTAATCCCCAATCGTTTTCTCTTCTACGAATACTCAACGAGCTACCGTCAATTTCTATAGGCTGGATAACGATATTCAGGCTATTATCAAGGCTCTTATCAATACTCTAAAAAAATCCGAACGCCACTCGCTCTTTTATAAGCCGATCTAATAGTCCCGGCCGATTTCATGCGGAATTCTTAAGTATCACTTCATCCCTCCGTTTCCTCCTACGTGCGAGCAGAAGAAGTTCTTGACACAAATCTGACGACCCTGAGGTGGAGCATAAGTGATAAACATCCCTAATAACCGCGTGGCACGCCAGCGCTTTTACGATCGATACGTCACGTTATATTACTTATACGGATAAAATTGCGGATACTCATTCAAAGGCGTCTTGCACCTGAGGTTGATATAATGACGGCTCGAAGAGTCTTTATGGTTGAGCGTACTGGGAATAATAAATTTATATGTAATCGATCGTCTAAATGTTTTATCGTATATCGTATTCTACGTTGATAGCTACTCGATTAGGGCACTTTTATTTGGCAATATGCAAAAATATTTATAAAGCGCCAATAATAGAGGAAAAATTACTTGCCTACTAGTTTCTCGGTACGGAGTTAATTACGTTTAATTAACGTTCCTTGGTTTTTTTCTAGTATCGAGAAAATCTATAGTGTGTCCGATTCGTAATTTGTTACGCGCTAATGTATTAAACACACTCTGTATAACGATGCTGACCACGTGTGTATTTTTCTGTATGCTATCGCGCATAGAAATTATTAAAAATACTTTTTACCTTCGATGTTATAATTTCATTGGATTTACGAACGCTCGAGTAATTACCGATGCTTTACGGATCGCATTAAATAAATATTCTACCCGAGCACTTGACTCTCTCAGAGCATAAAGCCAATAGGACCAAGAAGACATAAATATTCTACGCTGGAATATATATATATATTACTGACATCTCAGTGACGCTTAATGAGCGAAGCTTTGTAATCGTCGTACATTTTACTCGTCCTGTTTGCGAGAGACGCCGGAAATATAACGAGAGACAAAGTCACTTTTTAGAGGAAGAAATTCGGAATTCTCGGGAATAAAGGAAATTCTCATGGAAATGGGCGCGTAAAATCGTTTGACGGCTGACATCATACGGCTGTATCACGTAATTAAAATACTGACCCTGGTGTATACTTTTTTATGTCCTCCCTTCTCCTTCCTTCTTTCTCCGGGTTCATTATTACCACCTCTCACATGTTTATATACATATATAAAATATTCGGTGCTGCGTAATTTTTGTTTTTTACACGGAAACGTCAACTTCCGAAATTCACACGTGGTAGTTCGTTCGGTACAATGAGTATGTATCAAGATCATATTAAAAAGGTCCTAATTCACACGCGGTACTCGTATGGATATGCGACTCTCGCATTTCCCAAAAAAAATTACAACTTTTCTCCTTTGGAAAATCACGACCGATATCACGTATGTCATACGTTATCATGGAGTCAGAAAATCATCGATATTACTATGTACGATAATCACACGCTTTCTCTGGAAAGCACGTAATGATTTTGTTACTACGTACGAATTTGATATCGTACAAAAATTGTATGCCGATATAATGAACATAGAGAAATCCATTTTTTTTACTCACAGGACACATCGTCTTATCCGTGTATCAGGGCGGGAAATAACTCCGGATATATCGATACGATAAGAATTGCGTTTGAGATTGTAAGCACGTTGAAAATCGTCATTAAGAGTAACGACGGGCTTGGAAATAAAATGTGGAACGAAATCTGATATAAATAATTGCGTAACAGCCTAATCGACTGTAGCCTTCGCTACTAATTAAACATATGTCGAATCATTGCTATACGGTCATCACGTATTATCTGACTGAGAAAGAGATGATATTCTATTATCAATATCAGTGCACAGCATGGTGTACGAGAATATACCGGGTGACAAGTAGCATTTATATTTGACATGCTGCGAGAAATTGGTTTACGTTTTTGATTTGGGAGAATTTTTCGATTTTACTGCACGCCATGTTTATAAGCACGATAATCCTTAAAGTGCCTGTGCACGTGACTCCTGACTCGGTATAAGACTGTATATCGTTAATGACTGCTGGTTAAAATTTTTTGTACTTACTGTACGAGACTTTTTAACGATCCTATAGTGCCCGAAGGTACATTTTTAGCATGTAAACGCATATAATGTTATTACCGTATCGGAGTGCTGTAGGTTAGTATATAGGTATATACTTTACTTAGTAAATTGAGAAGCCCGGTGCAGTCTGCGCTTCCGGTACTCTCGTAGGATCAATAACATTGTGTATATATATTCAATTCACGTTAAAGGTCTTAATTAAGCTTTATGCATTTACTCAACTTGATTAATTAGTCGCAGCTTGTTTAACGAACGATTGGACAGATAGTGTAGGCTGGGCCAATCTTCTTGTGTTTATCTCGGGAATCATGTTTAATATGGACCATGGACCAGAGCATGATTAGGAATTACACAGGACGTGTATGGTCATTAATGTAATCTATACTGATAACACCATATATAGATATACGGTATTTATAATTCTACTGTATATCAGACTGGCCGGAGTTTGGGAATGAACTGATTCAGGACAGTCAAATCCATGAGATGAATCTAAGAATCAACGAAGAATCATTTTTCCGAATCGATTTCTAACTCGAATTATTTTTTGTATATCGATCTTATCAGTCGTTAGACTATCGAAATGTAAGATTGTAAATTTAACGATTGAAAAAAATTAACATTAATATAAAGCAATAATTATGATATTTCGTAATCGATAATTGATTGGATAAATTATTTATCGGTAAATCGAACCCATAATTATTAACCGATAACCGTCTCTTTGGAGGAATCCAAAAAATGTTTGTCTTATCGCGATTTTTTTGCGTCATTTTTTTTTTAATTATTTCTGTCCTTCGGCTATGGTCGAAGGCTGCGGCTCTGGTATAGCCACTGATACTATCTAATCGTGACACGAGCTTCGTAACGCCGAATAATCGTCGACCAAGTGCAACGTTTTTCCTTGTGAAAATATTGCGGGAGCGATTTTTCATATATACGTAAATTTCCATTGCCTTTCGGGATGATTTATCGTCCAGCGATTTGATCGTTATTCAATCATCTTATGTCCAGAACGACCAGCGTCCCCTTCACGTGGACACGGTTTTTCTCAGGCTCAAATTTTATTTCACTCAGCCCCCTAACGTCGCTGTTGTTCGATTAGCTATGGTTACGTATAAGCAACAGTCGTGGCCGTGGCAGCAGTCAGTTCCCACCCGGCACGCGACCCATGAGCATCACCCATCATCGAAGAAGATAGCGACTGTCGCCAAATGCGGACTTTGTAAATCAGTGTGAATTGAAGTGAAGTCAGGTTACATTTACTGGAAGTGTTCATGGATCAAAGTGCATTTCCTGACTTTTATTTTTGATGCACGGTGGAAAAGTTTTTTATGCGTCTGAAAAATTTTTTAACAAGTTTCTTAAAGTTTGATCAATTTTATTGTGACATTTGTATGGCTTTCCTGTACGTCATACAATTTCACCGATCGATTGGTCGTGATAATATCGATTATCGTGGCTGTCAGTAATAAAGGGATTTCACGAACGTCCTTGTTTATCTGTACTATTTATATTACCTGTTGAAGCGATAGTTTGTCTTATTGCAATCGATAATCTGCTTTATCGATCGGGATACTTCAGTTAGTCAGTTTTTTTAGGTAAAGTTGATATAATTAATTCATAATTCAATAATTAAAAGGTCAGTTTCTCAATTTACCTAATGTTCCGTTTTAATTCACGCGTTTGAATAATGCTTACCTGTAATAACTAACTGGAACAATATACAAGTGTGCGAGTTACTATCAACCGTTATCACGACTATTTTTCGAAACCCCAGTCTGGCTTGAATATTATTTTTTGACTTTGTCCACGGAAAGAGACAGTGTTTGAAATTCATGGAAATTATGGAAAACATAAAAGCCAAAAAAAGCGATATTTATTGCTAATGTCCAATGGGTAGATACAGTCTCTGAATAATGTAGTGCACTTAAAGCAGGTGGGGCATCTAGATAGTTAATTACTCATGGACAGTAATCAGAGCCCCGATCCTTTGTGTTAGCACTGTACATTAATTGGCTTTCTCTTATCTGTGTATTTTTTTTTTGTTATCCTTGAAAACGCAATTATACAAAATTACATCAGTACCGTTTACACAGCTTACAAACGACCCACTGTTAATCGCGAGTTCGCGATCCTCGTTTATCCAAAGTTACGTGCACACAGAAGTCTCTGTTGATCCGCAAAGTCTTCGCGTTATCCTTGGCTAGTAACTTGATTCGGTTTGGCTCTTCGGGCGACCGTCTTTCCGAGAGTTTGTTACCTTTGACTTTGGCCACACTTGGAACTTCATTTATAGGGGTAGAAAACCGTGGAAGATCTTTCTCTTCAGTCCGGACTATCAGATTTACTTAAACCTTATTAACTGTTCTGTATGAGTAAGAATAATGTTATAGTAATATACCGGGTGTTTAGTAACTGACTTTTATAATTATCAGCGAGTTGCCTGTTTTTTTTTTTTTCATTGACGCTTTTATTACTTCTATTTCTATTTACACAGAAACCTGAAGATATGCCTGTTTACCTGACTGTGTGTCTAAGATTTAATAATAAAAATAAAACCCTCGTGCAGTGCTTCGCAAACAAATAGTCAGTGACGAACGTGACTTAATAAACGATCGATGATAGTAATCATCTACCGAAGTGTCAAGTGTCTCTTACCCTCCGAGTAATTACTGGAAAATGCCATGTGAGGAGATAGTAGGGACACGAGAGCAGCTGATAATGTGAAGTGATGGCTTGGATGCGATATCTGGCAAAGATAGTCAGGATAAAGCGATATTAAATTGTTTACACTTATCATATTTTCACGAACTCGATTGATTTCCTTGGCGTGGGATGACCTTTTTTTTTTATCAGTATTCCCATGGAACAATTAATCGTTCGAAGACTCTGTTTTTGGTGCAAAAAAATTCAGGATTAACACACCGAGTGGAAGAACCTTAAGGACTTACGTGATCAATCGGTCAATCGGTGTATGCTCTGATTGAACTTTGACACTGGGAATTTAAAAAAAATATTTTTATCGGAATCATTCGGAATCGGCATATGTGCATCACGCACGTGTAAACGTAATAATAATTATAGAACTCACGGAATATGTTCGTAAAAGGGCGTCAGTCCGATTAGCACTGTCTTGGCGAATTGTCAAAAAGTTGACAGCATGAACGATTACGTTGCCTGGGAGACCCACGATGGTCCTTCGAAGATGGCACGAAGGGATTCTGGCACCATGAAGGTCACTCTGCCCGTGACTTCCTTCAGGAGGCACAGTGGATGCGTCTCGACGCTAACCAGGAACAAGCAACATCCGAGATTACTCTACTTTGCCGTGCCGTAAGTTTTCGTGAAATTTCGAACACGAGACGCTCGTGTGAGCTGACTTGAAATACATTAAGGTGTATGTATATTTTTTTTAATTTTTTTAAATCTCGAAATATTTTTTCCTAAATTATATATTGCGTCGATCCTGGTAGACGTTTTCAATGTGTCCAAAGAGAGACATACCTGTCGTACGTTATAACTGTATCGCGTTTGATTAACACAATCATCACAGTGTTTGCCTTCGAGGTGCTCATGACGTCAATAACATATAGTAGTCAATAACTATGTAAACTGTAACTATACTACTTTCCGTGCTCCATTTCGCGTGTATCCAATTTTCGTATATATACGTCAGCAGTAACCATATGTCCACCCGTATGGGTATACACATCGAAAATTAATGCGACGTATACCATTAATGGTTATTTCAGTGTTTTCAATATATGTTACCAACAATTTGCCCCGTCAAGACGGCACTTTGGGAAGAACCAATATCGTAATTTTCATTTGAAATTGCCTTAGGGTTTACGCCATTAATTATTCAATTTTCAAAATTCCGATCGATTTTTCGTGAAAATTAATGACGTACATGTAAGTGACGTTTAGGATGGCGTAAAACGTGTTTTTTATTGTATATCGGGTCTTAATGTTACATACGCGCATGTGTACCATGTGTGATCATTAAATATCGTGAAATGCATATGCACTTGAGTTTGCCAAGGAAATTACGGAAATTCGCGAAATTTACCTTCGATAACGGTCAAAGGATATCGAGAGACCCTTTGCAAATGTTATCCGCGGAATGAGTAATTCGCGATAATTTCTACGTGAAAACGGATATTGCATAGTTTCGCGAAATTGAGGCGTGCTCGATGGGTTTTCCGATATGCGCGAAAAGGTTTTCTTTAATTTATTAGGGTTTGAGGATTGTTTTGCAATTTATTACAGGTAATTTTCAATGCTTCATATAACGTAATACGATCGTTCGATTTACATCGGACTTGCAAATTTTACTTACATGTTTTACTCGATTTTCAGAGATATAGTATCAGTTTTTTTGTTAGTCGAATCTTGTGCTATATACATATATAATTATTTTTCTCAAGAAAAAATCATTCATATATCTATCTGCCAGTAACGATATTGCCCTATAGTCATTTCACTTGAAATTTCTTATACTCGTGACTTTTGTTTTCCTTTTGTATCACAGTAAAAAAATGGCTAACAAGTTGACTCGAGGAGTAGCATCTAAAACGAACGTGACAGCTTGTCATTTCCATAAGTGCATTCTTAGTCAGTGGATTACCAATCGTAAGTTTCCTATCTGTCGATAAAAGCGAAGTGATTTTCCTTCAAGTACGATTAGCAATCAATAAGCGTCATGACTTTAACAACAAGTTGATGACAATTGATTCGCAATAAAGAAAAAAATCGCACGATCGTACGTAAAATGCATGGCCGATCCGTAATTAACGTAATTGCTTAAACGTTCATAAAATTGCATAATTAATTTCGAACCTGTTCAATGATCAATAATAAATTTCTAAAGTGCCTACAGTTATAGGCCTCTCGAAATGCCCAATCAAAGTACACCGAATCGTTTATCGTATTCCCTGATAATAATCTTCTCGAGTCCAGTCGAGTCGGTCCATTTCAGCAGCGAAGATAACAATCTCGTAATTAAACACTGATTAGTATACTTAAGCGACGTCCCGTTTGCGAATTTTTTTTTTCTACAGCCAATACAATCAATATCGATAGATAAGCTCGTAACCTATCGATGCAATGAGGCATGACGCAACAAGCACGTATATGTATTTTGATTAAAACAAAAAAAAAGATAATTTCACCAAGTACACGTATCAAGCAATTCTCTTGATATCGCTTCCGTACGCGATAGCCGATAGGTTTGATGATAAGAAATTCTTGTACGTCAAATTTGTAGCTACGGTCTGATCCATGTGATATCATTGTCTCAATGATACACATATATATATGTATATATATTATAAAAAATATATATAAATATATCATAAAAAATAAAATACACAGTAATGTTATCTAATCGTTTCCTTCTTTTTTTTTTATGTCAATAATAATAATACACGATTAAAAGTTGCGTCTACCATTATTGTGCAATTCTCTTTGCAGCAGAGATAAGCAATAAATTTTAATCCACTCGTAATCGCTCGTAGTACGTTTAACGACTGAATAATTCCTCCTCTGCATCCACGGAGTCAACAATGAACCATTAAAGGTTGAATGGCAAGGCTGGAGGATTAATTGCAGCTTATGTAATCGCAACGTAATCGCGTACGCGAGCTCAGTCCGGAAGAAACAACGTGTCAGGCATCGTACGCAGCATAGCGTACACGTATCGGCTGTGTTAGCTGGCTCTATATTATATGTATATGTATATATATATATATATAAAGATTGCTTTCACGCGTATAAAAATGTCCCGCTCGTAATTCGCATCCTGAAATTGGATACCAAGCAGAATGAAAAAGGGGCTTGTCCGTTTTTTCTCTGTAAACTTCAACTGAAGTTAGCCGGTATCGCGTCTCTGCGGCCAACTTCAAAGTGTCACGCCGATCTTTCGGTAAACTTGGTAATCAAACTGAATTCGTCGACTATGTCAACAAACGTCGAACAGATACGCGATATAGGTTATTCGCGTGACTAATGCTATATATATCTATAGACCCATTGACGTAACAATGTATGTACGAGACATATGTGTAAAAATTTTTGGACAATTTTTTTTTATCGATGTCTCACATATAAACTAGATTTCACCTATATTTCAATCAGCGGTTAGGTTTTTCATTATCGATAACGCGAAAACAGATGTCCGATAAAACCAGGCAGATGGGT
>JARPRH010000762.1:373695-396788 GCA_031763665.1 Calameuta haemorrhoidalis
GGGCGACAATCGATTTACAATAAGTTCGAGGCTGAGTCTAGTGGTCGAGGCAAGTGTACTCGACGACAACCCCCCTCAAGTGCAGGACGAGCCACAAAGGCGAAAGGGTGGTCGTTGTTAGGCCAAATTCTAAAAGCGGTGCGATCATGTCCGGTAGCAAGATCACTTGATAGGATTTCTCGTCCAGTCATGTCAGGATCCAGCGGAGGATTAGTCGAGTCTACAAGTGTTATTGGGGGATTGAAAAGGTGCGGTGGAGGTATGAGTTCCCCTTCTCTCGGGGCTGGCGGCGTTACTTCCGGTACCGGGGGTCTACCCAGGACCCTCTCGACGTCTGCACTCAGAGTACGACCTCCGAGAAGAGCACTCTTCTGGGAACAATGCTTCGAGACACAGTCCAAGAGAGATTTGTAAGTTTCCATTTTTTTTTTTTTTTGACAAATTATGTCATTACGTGTTTACTCGACTTTTTGTTTTCAGAGAATTTCAGTGCGAATATTATTTCATACTAATTTCGTCCAGAGTACCCTGCTGTATATGTGGAATTGAATTATAATTACACGATCCTGTATAGTCTTGGGTCAATATTGCATAGTCTAACTTCAACCTAATTCAGCTAATTACTCGAGATGCTTCTAAGCATCCTCCCTCACTGGAGCAACGACATTGCCTGTATTTGGGATTATCCTACTGGACGGTCTCTGGACGAGATCGTTACCAGGTCTAAGTTCGAGTTTTGCTCCTTTACGCCGGATTTGTCTTAAGATTCGGTGAATAGGGCGTGGTTCTCATTCTCTCTCTCAATCTTAATTAAATTGTATACATAATTGTATGGCGTGTAGATCAGACGAGAAATATTTGCAAAGAGAGAATATCGAGTTGTTAAAGGATTATATATATAGTTAACGGCAAAACGGCGTACTCCCTTTTCCTTCAGTTCAAATCCTTGAGCCTTCTGCGAATAATCCTACTTGATAGCACGACCTACCTGTTCGATGAAAGTCTAGTAGAAATACTTTAATACTTTGAAATCCTGACTATCTCTAAGAATCTCGGTGCTGATCCTTCTTAAATTTGAGGATTTTCCAGTATCAGAATGTGCATTAGGAATCAGGAGTTGTGTTAAAAAAATGTTTTTTTACCTCTTACCTGTTTATACAATCTTTCAAATTTAAATTTCCCGCGCAATTTGCGGTGCATGCCCTCTCGTGCATACAAGAAAGCAGTGGTAAATATTCTTGATTTTGTATAATTATTATTAATTTTGGCTTTAAGTTTACATAATAATAATACAAGTCTAACCTCAAATCTATCTCGTTCTACGAGGTCATCGACGATTGCGCTACGCTGCAGTCGTAGCAGCCATTCAATTTGGAAGCTCGCCACCGGTTGTTCAGTTCCGTTCTGGATCCTTGAAATTCTCGAAGCGCGCCATGTCAAATTGAATATTCTCCTCGTAGCGGTTCGATGAATCGGTCTGGCCTCGTTCCGAATTCGGGTAACGATCCAAATTCCTCGTTCCGTTAATCGTCATTTTGTGTATATAAGTCCACCGGTAGCTATTTTGTAAAATCGTCCTCTACGACGGAGGATCATACGTTATTGCTATTTGAATGCGAAAGCAAGGCGGGCTTTTCAAATTCGGTTTGACGCTCCGATAGTCGTGGCTTAATTCACAGTGATTTCACGCTGGCTCGCGGTACTTTGCTAGTAGAGATTTACGAGAAAAAAAAAACGTTTTTTCCTCTCTACTTGCATCCTATAAAATATCTGTTCTTGGTAAGGAGTTTATCCTTATCAAAGCTGAGTACATTTATCACAGACTTATAGGAATCCCTACACTGCCTGACTCATATTTCTACCCGGGACTACATCAACTTGAGCTTATGCAATACTTAAGCTCCGTACACACGTCCTCCCGCTCCGAGGAAAACGTATCCTAAGTTCGTTAATATTTCATTGCTGCTTTGGACAGGTAAGCACCTGCTATACAGGTATAAAGTTAAGGCCCCTGCTTTAACGTTATAACCAAAGTGTCCACTACCTTGTGAACCCGTTTTACCTTGGAGCTCGACGCAAACTCCTGTAGGTCTTCGCGTGATCAACAACGATTCGCTTCCTAAACGTTATTATGATCACGTAATACGATACTGGCTCTTATAACTTTGAATGTCTTTCATCATACGTATATGTTGCTTTACGTACACGTATTGATTTGATACCTTGCTATTGTTATACATTGCTAAAATCTCAGGGCTGAATCGCACCGGATGTAATTCTCGGGTTAGAATCCGCTGATCTACCAAGGCTTCTCGTATGGATGTCACGCGACGCGTGCACTTCTGATACTTTAAGACTCGTCATTTTATTATCAACTCTCGCGTCCCAACGTGATTATTTATTGACGTTGATACGTCATCTGAATTTTTTCTTTTAATATTGTCGTTTTTTGGGTGGGTCTATTTATACGTTGAGTTTACTTATCTTTGGTACTGGAGATTTATTCATTGGCTGAGTAGTTGGAGAGAGGGAGGGGGTGGATGGTAATAAAAACAAATGAGACACACCCTACTAAAATATTACAGTGTCTTATCGGCCGACTTTTTCTTGTAGAGGGATGTTGTGATCCCTAGGTAATATTTCTTTCGCGTAAACACTGGCCCTCGGTGTAACGCGTTTCCGGCATTATGGAAATGCACGATCAATAACGGCTAAATAAAAGTTTTCGTCTTAACCTAATTCATTGATATTTTTCATGGTTCCTTATACCGCTATCAGACATTGAGAAATTTTATACTGTTTTTGGGAATACTCGGACTTTGTCTAATAGAGGCTTTGTGAACGTAAATAACCTAAAGACTTTGTGGAAAAATAGAAATTTCTATGAGCTTTACTCGTCGTTGGCTACAAGTTAGATCTCAGGATCTATGTAGCTTGGATCATTGGCTGACAGCTTGATTCGCTGTGAAAGATGTATTAAAGAAAGAAATTTGTAATTCGCTAAAATCTTTATTCGTCTGCTACGTCCAAGTCAGGGTAAAAATGTTTGTGTAATCTGGTTTTATCTTCGATCGAAAATTTCGAAAACTTTTATTTTCGTGGCCTAGACCCGTTTACCAGTCGTTAAGTTTTCATAACGGGTCGTGATTCAGACAGGGATGCTTGGAATGCTGGATACGCCTTAGTCAGAGGGTGTACAAGATTTTTGTTACTTTTTATATTTTGCTCCAAGGAACGTGGGTCTCTTGCTGACCCAGTTGAAACTTTACTGGAGCAGCAGAGGGTTTTTGCCTCTGCGAACGAGCGAGCATTGAGCGGGTGCAAATATCGATCGAGGAAACCAACCATTACAGTGACCAGTTGCTACCGGGTCAGATATAAAGAAAAAACTCTGAATAGACGTAAGCTTTTCATCTGATGTATCGAAATAACTTCTATACAGTAAAACCTTGAATGTTGAAGGGACACTGATAATCCTGCCGTTAAACAATTTATATATGTATATATTTGTTTTGAATCTGCGAACGTTCAGCTGTTTTTCTACGCGTTTGGCAACTCTACGTCCATCCGTACTTTTTTTTTCTTTATCTTTGCTCTCCCTTACCTTTCTTTTATACACTTTTCTACTGCCCATAATACAGGAGCTATGTGTAAATATAAAATTTGTCATGGGGATTGACGAAAATGAACTTTTTTCAATCATTCAAAAAAAAACTCAAAAAAATTGCCAGCTGTATTCGCTACGTTATTACACATGTCTAACCTGCAAAACAGACGATTCGCTTTGAACGTAACGATCGAGTTACCGACAATTTATCCACTTTTCGAGTAGCGTCGCGACGCCGCACCCCTGTGGTGCTGAGCGATTATTACCAGAGCGTCTGGGCGCCGCCAGTCTCCGTCGCCAACCCAAGGTGCCTTTGTTGCGGTTGTAAGTTACGGTTGGAGTAGCTTCTTCCTCATTTTCTTTTTTTTTTTTTCGTTCGCCTTCATCTTACCAATTTACGATGTTTACATTCCTGGCATTTTTCAAACGATCGATACGTTAAATTCCGTTTATCCTACATTTTGGTAATACGTCGAGGGATTTTGGAAATTTGTTAAATTTTTATGATACTCTCACCTCGTTTTGCGTCACGTAATCAACATTCTATTGCGCATTACTGCTATCTTTTGTACACCCTGTATATATTTCGCAATCAGTTTATTAATGGAATTTTCAAGTGAAATCGGTATTTCGCTACAGGAATTACTATCGTGTTACTACCGTATCGATATAACGATATCGAATTATTCCTAGAGAGGGCATCGATAACCTTAAAGTCAAAAGCTTGGGAATTGATCTTTACCGTTGATAGTGCCTACACTGGTGAATCCAGCGTTTCTCTTACACTGTAATCAATATCCTTCACTCTAATCACTGGTTATCTAATTAACCAGTCAGTTATATCCAGAATATTTATGCAGAAATTCAATCCGGAGATTCGAATCGACCTCAGCGAACTTGAATCAAGTTATTTCCCGATACTATCCTGAACTTTGACCTTTTCCCAGGGTTTATCTACCTTCTCGACACTCATGTACTCTTCTTACTGTACATAAACAATCCCCTGTATATTGCATGTATGTACTCCGCTGGTACGAACCCTGAATCAGCTAATTAATTCCAACTTTCCGTTCCCGTCGGTTTCAATGCTTCCAACGTTGGATTCGTGCGACTCTTTTGCACCGGATATGAATATATACACGGTGTATGTTAAATCTGCAAATATAAAACACGAATGAATTATTTTCATAAATCGTACATATGGGAACGCATTTTCAATGGAATAAGAATATTCATAACTTTTAGATTCCATTTTTTTTTCGTAGTTTATGAATACAAATTTTCCATTAAATTTCTACAATTTTTCATGTACTATTTCATATTATATATGAAAAGGCACAATAATTTATTTTCTCATGAAGTTCAAACGACGGCAAAGCTCTGTATCTTATTATGCCGTAAATAGAATTTTCGAGCAATCCTTTCATGTATACAGCTTTCGGTATACCTCGCCGATTTCCAGTCCCATTATCCGGGTAATAAGTTCCTTGTTTAAGTGTTATACGTGGGTCGAGAAGTAAATCGAACAGGAAGCACCAACGGAACCGTGAAGATTTAACGAGTTATCGAGAAAAGGTGTGATGAGAAAATTAATAAAAGCGAAGTCGATAAGTATGGTTTACCTGCAAGAAACTTGTCTTTCCAAATTGCTTCGACGATACTACAGTGTAGCAGCATGACGAATCTGATACGCGATTACCCGTTGATCATGCATAACGCATATCTCCTATCTCGTATCTCATGTGTCTATGGTCGTGTATAATTTCGTGAATTCGTCTGATTAAATATTCTCGTTGGACTGTACTATCTCTCTATAATTTTCGAAGCTTCTATTTTTGGATTTCTATAGTCAGACGCAATGTTCAGCTATACGTACGCACACAGGTACGAATTCATCTACGAAATATTAACTTTTACTTTAGTAGACGCAGCGCGAATGAAAATACCATGTGGGTGGAAGACAGAAAAATTTATTTGAACTTAATCGCGTATAACTCTAGATGGTTTACTACGTACACGTCGGGTTTACTACAGTGATGCCGTATGTGCTGGTATTTACATACTTGAGAGGAGGGTTATTCGAGCACGCGTAATTGGCAAAAGGTCAAACTCGTCTGCTACTACCTTCAAACGTCTGAAGTCTCGGTGCGTTCGTTTGAATTGGCCTACGTGTCGGAATATCAAACGAAATCGCGTTCTGCGTTGGTGTCCATACGCCCTTTTTATTCCGAAAACTTATTCCAGCGTAATATAGCGTAAACTTTGTTTGTATTCAAATTTCATTTAATTCGAAAATTTCATCACTCACATCCACCCTCAGGCGAACTGCTGAACATCGGTTTCCAACCGAAGTCGACAGACGGATGATGGATAATGTATAGATATACATTTTTCAGCTTGTCACCATTTCTTTGGACTCACCCTTTTTCTAAGATCATTGCGCAATCCGCCTTCGTCATCCTCCAACGCACATGGACCACTTAAGGGTTGAGTTTTAAGCGTACAGAGTCTTCCTGAACAAATCGACGTTATCAGTGCAGTCCTCGGGAATTGCTGATACGACGACTTTCTAAGGGATGACCCTGGCCGCTTCTTATACGTCTCTCATGCCACCCTTCAATTTTATGGAGCAAAAAAAGGCCCTCGATCATTTTCTCCCTTGTGTAAGCTCTATCTATACCTCACTTACCCCCCCCCCCCCCCCGAGAATTGCTTTATCGGCTGAACTGAATTTCGCGACAGTCAATTCAGGATGCTGGAAGAGCAAACGCCAAATTGTGAAACTCGAGTCTTTCAATTTATAAGTGAAACGGACGATCTGTAGTTTCGATAATCTTTTACAACCCGGATAACACACCCCTAGTGTTATCTTGTCTCTTTTTCAGATCGAATACTAAATACAAGTAATTTGCCTGGGGATGAAACTCATAATGGACCAATGTAGCGGGACTTTAATCTGCATTGATTTAGGACCTGAAAGTCTATTGTACAGGTTCTCATACTGCTCGGCCGGGATTTGAAAATTATAGACTCTATTATATGGCGGCTTTATTGGCAAATGCTTTTAGGAGGATCTTCATTATTCTCTATCTCAGAGTAAATCATAGTATTTAATCGTAATCGGTGGCTTCTAATAATGATAACAGTCATAACGAACACTCACGTCGTCCACGATATTTCACTCAGCCGGAACTTGTTTTTATCTAACGGAGCTTCGCTACCGTTATTACCTCACGAATTTATAGGGTGTTTCCTTTTAACGTTTATTTTCACTGCGCTTAAGGACGTGGCTCTTAAGTATACGCTTATACCGTCTTTTTATACTGTATCCGCGTTATCACGTTCTCCTATTCGCTCTTTCTCTCCGTCGTTACGTATCTTCTTTTCTCACTTTCACCAGAGTATTATGCAGCTGTAAAGTTTGATGAAACTTTCTGTCGTTAATCGCTATGGTTTTCTTCCGACCTCGTTCCCGTCTAACCAGACGCAGCGAAGATTACATTTCGCAGAAGCCAAACGAGCCGACGACCTCGCAGTCGACGATAGAACTTTTTACTTCATAGAGTCTTAATACGGGATCCTTGTGGTTTTACAAAGATCCTTGTACCTTCGTATCTTGATCGATTCTCGTTTGGAGAAATTTTGTGGTTTCTATAGTAAGATCAAACGAATTAGACTTAGCATCCAGATTGGATGCTGGGATAAAAAATTGAACTGGATATTTTTTTTTAAATTAATTATTGCTGCTGTATGTAGAGACGTCTGGGAGATTTATCGAATGAAACTGCCTGCATGTGTCTATAATATTTATTTGACAAAGGAACTTTTTTATCTTTCAATTTAAATCGTCTGCTGGTGGTTTTTGGGATTTTTCGTGAAAATGCATAAGCGTTATGGTGAATGCACTTCTTACGTGGTATATGCTCGGAATTGAAAAGTGGTGTAGAGATACGTTACAAGTTTTTATTTTCAATGGAAGCCAAGAGACTGGAAATTGGGATATGCTAAGCGATCGGTCTTTTGAAATTCGATTGCGTACATGAGAAAGAATTTTTTGAAGGATCCCAAAGGAAAATCCTGAATCACGAAGGTTCTCTCGCCATTTCCAATAAAACCTGGCACAGTCGAGGAATCCACTTTAAAACACAAAACGTATTCTTAAATGTATTTCCTTCTGAAAAGATGTCGCCTTTATTCGCGGCTATATTGAGATTCCGATGCGGAGTAACTTTTTTCTTTTTGGCGAAATTGAACATTCGCACGATCTGAATGACGTTGCGAGATGCGGATTGCGAGAAAGTGAAAGTAGTATATGTATAGGTACATATGATAACTGCATTTTGAAATTTTTTAAATTCATTTTAAATGTCATTTGAGAGCAATCATCGCACGTTCGTTAAATGTTACTGTTCTTCATAAACGAAAAAAAAATATAAATAAATATAAAATTTGAATGTTTTACCGAAAATTTTATCAATAACCAACCACCATCTACTTATCTACTAATATACGTAAAACGAAAGTCCTAAATCTAAAAAATAAAAACCAGCATCGACCATTGCTTCGTTTCACTTGGAAATTCTCAGCCGACAATTTTCGCGAAAATATTTGCGAATTACTTTGTTCCCCATTTTACATTTCCTCGCACGTAGCATTCCTTGAGGAATGTCACGAGCGTCTCTTTAATATTCTGGGAATCAGCTGAATCGTTAACGATAAAACTTGCGAAATTACGAATGCAAATATATATACATATTCGAGCTGCGACATCAGTTTCGAGGGGACTTATTTACCTTTCGTATCCCAACTAGATGGCCCCTCAAATTGGAAATGATGTCGCGGACCCGACTATATATCCTATTATTGGCGATTTAATCGTACGTCTTATTTCGCGAGGAAACACTTGTATCGATATGATGTGGCTATATACATGCATGACGATAGACCAGCTTTTGCAAATAGACAGTGACGCTACAGCCAATCGATAAAACGATTGACATAAATTCTTCAACTTTGTTGTTTAATATTTCTTTATTTTTTTTTTCATTTACAGCCATGGCGAGGATCTCATCGTTACACCCTTCGCACAGATACTTGCTTCTCTGCGCTCCGTCAGAAACAACTTCCTGTCGCTCACAAATGTGCCGACAAATAAGTAAGTTCATTATATCACTCTATCAAAATTTATTGAGCGTGTGATTTGTTGATACTAAAATTATTTTCTCTCTCTCCCTCTCTCTCTTTTAATTGCACGTTCATACGCATTATACATTCTATCTTGGAAATTACAATCAGCAGGTGATAATTTCGAATATTGCTTTTTTTAAATTTAATTCCAACAATTATAGGTATATGTGAATTTTCCATTATGGTGTCCGACCATTTTATTCGCCTTGAAGCAATTCGGCACTTTAGACTAAAAATACGAGTGTTTCAATTAAATTACAAACTTTGACCACCATTATACAAAAACACGTGTGTGCACTCCGTATTCTAAGAGTTAGTCAGAAGTTACGTCTGTATATATATATATCGTTTGGGTACACCTGCCTTTAATTTGAAGCACTGCATTTACCTTAATTATCAAAATTGTTTGCAGGTCGCGTAGGAGTAGCGGCGCCCAGGGAAGCAGTACACCCCAGCCAAGGATCCTGGCGCCAGGAGGTACTAATTCAATTGAATAATTAATGATGAAGTTAAAATTTTCATATTTATTTTCCCTCTTCTTGGTAACAAGTATTTTTTTTTTTCTTTTGAATATTATTTTTTAATTCAGATTTTTATTTGTAGAGGAGCCCTACATGAAGCTCGCCGTTGAAACGATGGAGGAACTCGATTGGTGCTTAGACCAGTTGGAAACCATTCAAACCCATCGATCCGTCTCCGACATGGCATCCCTCAAGGTACAGTACCTATTTCTCAAAATTAATATCCTCGTCGAAGACCCTAGGATCTTCCCTACCTGCTCGAATACAGCCTACAGTGCAAAAGTAGATTTTGCGTACCTCACTTTGAGAATGTCAGTTGAATTGACGAAATTTTTGCACCCATCCAACGAGAAGAGCCTATTTCTTCTTGCTCAATTTATACGATCAAATTAGTTACAAAGTTAGGCTGAAATTCGTTACTCGGGTTAATTATAGATATTTCATCATACTAATAGGATTATATATTATATAATTCGAGAAATTAAATGGGATTCTGCGAGCTCTTTATTCAGACAAATTACATTACTGATAATTGGCTTGAAGGTTTATTGACTTTTTGCATATTACATTTCATTTAGTTTCATGAATATTGACGTAGTCAATCTTTTGTTATTAAGAATTTCTATCGTTGTGATTATACCAGAGTCCTTTTAATGTAAAATATACAGGGTGACAGCTGAATTTTGATGTAGTCTGTTGAATTCGTAATTTTGAGATTTCATAGCACAGTATCGGCTTAGTGTAGTTATTTAACGTAGTCGTTATTTACGGTGATCAACGGCTCACGCGCAGCTATCAGAATTAAACGTGAAATTGATTTTCAATTTGGTACAATCAGTTGAGGTCGTAGGGGAAAAAAAAATTCAGTGCCTTTTATTTTCTAGGGTTTTATGAAATTTCGTATTTGACTGTAGGCGTTACAGGAGTTGAGTTTTATTTTTTCTAACTACTGTGTCACGGAGGCTGGATTGGATATCATAAACTAATTTCCCATGGAGGGTAAAAGTTAAGAGAAATTAATTCGCACGAGCGACCGTGTTTACCTCCATGTGCGAACGAGGTAGCAAAAGGTCAGAAGTTCCTCGTTTCTACATACGTAGTTCCCGTAACGATGTCAGTAGTATGTACCTTCCCTATCCCATTTACTCGGTACCTACTTTCCCGAAAGGTAATTAATTATCACGAAATCGTTAAATCGGACTCCCGCTAAATTGCTTCACATTCGATTAACTCGTTTATGCCCAAGTACCTGTCTAGAAATTGGTCGCCGCCATCGAATTGCATCTGCATTATTCGAACCGCAAATTGAATGTCCTGTCGGGACAAACGGTCACCAAAGCGGCAATTAATGCGGTTTCCATCCTGAGAAATTGTACACGCGTGAGACTTGTTAGCTAGCGCCATCTATGATTCCAGTTTGTACTAAAATTTATGACTCTCGGTTCTCCCGTAAGAGCTCGCTCGACAAAATTCCTATGTAATCAATTTCAAAATCACTTGCTAAATTTCTACAAAGATTTTACTTACTCCAACATCGTTTTTCATTTTCTCTTACTTTAACATCTGAAAACAGCGAACGTCGAGAGTTCCAGCTGCGACGGGCCTGTCAGAACGTTATAAATTTATTTCATACGTATATATCGTATGAATATATACATATTATAGAATACCCATATGTAAATCCTTATCGTATACGTACATGCATAGCTATACGTATACAGGGCAAATCTAACTCAAAATCGATTCTGTAACATGGTCCACCTTATTTGTCACGTATTTCAACGTATCTTTTCTTCCGATATACATCTAATCACTGAAGTTTTTCTTGCCACCGTGTATACCCTCGTTCGTAAGTCAATAACCAAATCCGTCGAAAGGGTTGAAAAATGATTTTTTTTTGCAAAATCACTCATTCGTGTAGGGTCCATAAAATATAATAAATTAGTAAATTGTTCCAATAAATTTTATCGGTAATGAATATCATTGCGATAATCGATCAATCTTTTTGCCCTCAGTTTATCATCCCCATATATTACTTGCACTCGTATCCTTATGAATCATATATCGTCATGTTTCTCAATGAAGACGTTGAGCCTCCGTCAATGCTAATCGACTACGATTGAAGAACACGAGTAACACTTACCTTGTGCAACTACAAGGTGGTGCTCGTGAAAAAAAGGAGGCTCGACGTTGCGAATATATTAGGGTACGTGAGACTCTTACGCAAATTCTTGGTACGCTTGAGCAATTTCATTGACGTCTTGGACGGTGACGTTCGCCGTCGCCAGTCCTCGTGCTTCGTGGGCATCACGGGTTAAGGTTCTCGTATAGAATCACTAAGTCGGGCGCAATTTTGTCGTATGTGTAAATAACCGTACGAGACTCGTGATCACGTGGGAAATGTTTGTATTTTTGGAATATTATTTTTGTATCGCGTCTCATCCCTGTGGATTTTTCAAGGTCCTATTGTTGCGACAGCGACATCCGTGTTACAGCAGGGATGTAATATGTGTATACATATGTACATGTGGATTGGATATACTGCAATAGATTTTTCTTAGAATTTCTCAAATACTCGTGTTATCGTAGAGGAACATTTTAAATTGATGTGATTCCTAATGAGGAAGATTATTTCGTATCGATATTCGATATCGATTTTGGTCAGGAACACAGATACGATTTGTCATTGTTCGTCGTGTTCACTTGACCATAATAATCGATCGCTCTCAATCATGAATATTTATAGGAAAGCACAGCTGACGTAAATTGTTCTTACAGGAATGGAATTTTGAGCATCAATTTTTGACAGACGGATCACGTGGTCCTGGCTCGCTCGCGTCAAACGATGCATTAAGTCCTCGCACGAAAAAGGGTCCGATTGCGTCATTGAAGAGCACTTTCTTTTTTTGTCAGTTGTCAAAAAGTTTTTTGGGTGACTGTAAGAATTTTAATTATGTTCGGTATCGTTTAACCGATCTCAATTAGAGAACGAAGATAACAACTTTGATATCGTCTTACTGTTTTCTCAGTTATCTTTATCAAATGGAAATAAAATATTGCTAGGATTAAATGCTCTCAGAAATGTTTACCTAGATAATTTTAATTGTAATTTTTTTTTTTAATTACGCTTCATTGGTACTACGTATACGTAGAATTTCAGGGTCCAGGATAAGAGACACGTTTTTTTTCTGATTATTGTTAATAAAAAATATTTTCGACAATTTTATCTAACAATTTGTTGTGAGTGCATGGATAAGCGAACAAATATTTTGGTACTTTATCGACAGTGCAGTGCTCATGACGCACTTTATTATCTGTTCAAAGTCTGGCCTAAGAAAATCGCATAAATTGCTCATGTAAAATGTATACGTATAGATGTAGATATATCGATATATATTTATATATATGTGCGCGCCGCGCAGTCTGCCATTGTTCCGCGAGTCTGGCAAGTCTTATCATAAAATAATTTGTCGGTGATTAAAAAAAGTTGTTCGAAGAATCGTATTATCGTGGTATAATTTTTTCATAAAATTTATTGATATGCAGTTTTATGAGTTCCACAATAAATTTCGACAATGACGCAATCATTAATACAAACAATATATATAGCATATATATATATATTCATTTGTTCTATAAATAAACTGAAACTCCATACAAAAGCAGGTTAGTCGACCGAGTCAATTAAGGTTACATAAGGTTGAGAAAATGTGTCCGTAAAACGAGAGGATCGACGTCAGAAAGTTTACGAGTCGTCCTACCACAATGATTTACTATGAGTCATTGACTGTCAAAGACGCAAAGATTCATCTCTGATCTGTCTCTTTGACGTAAGAGGGTTCTGTCAAATACTGTCATTTCGGTATAGAGGAACCTGCGGCAGTGGGCCGATCGTTAGTCGAAAGTTTTGTTCCTTTCATTTCGGTTGAGAGGAAGTCAAGAAGATCAGACCAATCAACCGAGATGGCAGCACCGTCGTTCACTCGTCCTTCGCCAAATGTCCCCTTTGTGATTCACTCCCGAAAAGGATCTCGCGATTTATCTTAACCCGACATCGCGTCGTGACATTAGAGAGACCAAGGGGTCAGAAGGGTGACAAGGTGGCAAATTGAGGGGGCGGCTATTGTACATATGACGCTACAGTAGATTAACATTATCCTATTTGTACACGTCACGAATTTCACATGTGCCCGTTTTACGTTTACGTACGCATGGCTGGGGAGCAAATGTCGGGTCTGACGGAAATTGGAAAATTCGTAACTCAACGTAGTTCGTCGTAGAGGCTGAAATTGACAGCGTTTTCATTAGAGCTAAAACCTTTAATTTGGATGGTACCGTGGGAAACAGGATACCTTCCTTTTCCTGCAGGATAAATAAAAGCGAAAAAGACACGGGTTCTCGAGGGTAGCCAGATTTAACAATTATCAAGATAAATTAATGCGAACACATTATCCGGGCTTGGGATATTTTTATAGTCGCCGAAATGAACGCACTGCCTTGACCTGACTAGGTGATGTACGACGATCGACGACAAGCGGCGACATCCTCGACTAAGCTACGGGAGTGATGACACATTCCTTTCGTGGAAACGGGCCGATCTCAATTTAACGTTATCGTGTCATCAATCAGGAACCCCGTTCACCAAATTCGCCGTGTTTCCCTATAATTTTCATGGAAACGTCGAGGTTCCTTTTTTTTATACCTTACGCGCTATGAATAAGCGACTAATTAATCGCGGAATTGAAAATTCTCTCTCTCTTTCTCTCTCTCGCTCTCTCTATTCTGATAAAATTAAAGATACGTTCTCATGGAATTGAGGTCGCTTCCCAAAGACTGCAACAAGTAGGACTATAATGATCCGTTATACCTTAATGGCGATTTCATGTCGTATCCAAGATAAAGGTAGATTCTCATCGATCGATATGGCGACGAAATATTTACCACGACCTAATTTTATATTGTCGATTCCTCGATATCTCACTTATCGCGATGTTATGCACGACGCTTTATGTTCACATTATAATTTCGGGAATTCCATTGGGTCGATTCGCATGGGTACTTCCAATATCGCGGAAGTGTCGTAGCTATGTGATAACATAGGTTATCGCGAAAGTGTCTCTGACGTTCGTTCGTACGGGTTACAGATTCGATCTCCCGTGCAAGGAGAGAAATCGGTTTACGTGATTTACTTAACGCGAATGTCGAGCTAACGAATCGTTTCATGGAAACCAGTGACGTCTCGCTTGAAAAGGCTTTAATCGTTAAAGCGAATAACGAGAACGGCGTTTCCATCTGGATGAAAGGAGAACGCGTGACATCATTGGTCGACCATCTTTCTTCGTGTATCCGTACACGCGTACTTGAATCCGTTGCGCGTATTACGCATATACTTTTGTATTTACTTGTATTTTAATAAAAAATGGTTACTTCTCCTCATTAACCACTTTTTCAACTCGAAGATCCGTAGGCATGGTAAATATGTATTGTACGTACGTTACAAAAGTAATGCCAACGTAATTGGGACAATCTTGGTTTTTTTTTTTAATGTCATTTTCTACGGGTCTAAGGTACACATAGGATTACAAAGAAAGCTTGCTGAGCTTTTCTTTTGTGATAAAAATTAAGACGCGCGTTTTTTTATGATTCAAAGAATGTCAACGTTATCAACTACGTAAGTCAAATATAATACATGGTGAATTTGCGCTAAATGAGCAGCGCTGTAAAGTGATCGCGTGAGAATGAAGTGTTCTTCGTGACGTAAAAAATACGAAAATTCGCAAAGCTAAAGTCGTTCTAGCGCGATGACTTTCAGAGTGTTTTTCACGGTGTTCGACAAGTGGTATCGTTACGGTATCACTTGGGTCAGGTGTTTAACACGTGCATTTTTAATGCTGACGCGCATGAATATATATGTATGTATACATATAATACTTAAGGCTTGGTACCTGGAACCTGATATTTCATCATCGCACAGCTATATCTATATTTTTATTATTAATTCAAAGAAACAATGGTTCATACCGAGTATATTGATTATAATTTTTCAAAAAAGTGTACATCCGCTCTTTATAGTTTATCATTTTACCATCATTGCAATAAGATAATTATTATATTATTTTTCGAAAAATCTTATCCGGTCGAATTTTTGATTCTATTATTTTTTTTCTGCAGCTATACGTCACGGTTTATTTGTGTTATAATGTTAATATTAAATTTTTTTCGGCAATATTGTAGATTGATAAAAAATTCGATTCTTTGAGTCGTAAATTCAATGAGCATTTAGTTGTGGTCGCTTATCACGTGTCTTCTTATTACGATGGTTCGGCTATATCTCCCTTTAGGAAGCTTTTATCAGCAGTCTATGTTCCCTTTATCACGTACGTTAAGCCCACTAACTTTTTTGGGAGTCTTGACGAAATTCCGGAATACTTTTTACGCCCCAGTGACTCCCGATAAATTGACCTACCTTATTCACGATAAAAATTAGTACCTTTGCAAAGTCCCAGCGATGAATTTTGACTCTTTTGAATACGTTGAGAAAATCGCGAAAATAAATTAGTCGCCAATCGATTTTGTGTATAATTTGCGAATGCCGTTACAGGCGCTATAACAAAGTATCTACGTATTTTGAATATTTCCTCGGAATCGTGCGTATCTACTTTTTTTCAGAATTCATATTTATTTTTTAAGCATACGTCTGCGAGTTGCGCAAAATATCAACGTAGTAATTTATGCGAGAAATTTCGACGTATCAAAAACATGTAACTTTCAATCTATCAATATATACTCTTGACTCGTCGATGTACATATGTGTATAACCAAAATGGATTTTTTGTTTGAAAACAAAGAATATTAAGATACGGTAACATCAATCATAAAAATAGTTTATGGATCAACTTTCAGATTCGAGAAACTATGATTTTCGAATACAATTCTTTGGACATATAATTTTGAAAAAAAATGTATCAATACTCGATCACGATTCTAAATACGAATGGAAACGCTTGATTTCATTGTAATAAAATTTTTGAAAGATTTTATCATGACTCCAGATTTCCAAAATAAACCATTCTCGGCTTCAAATTTGATGTTAAAATTAATGGCTGTCTTTTTATCAATATGTGAACACAAAAGATAACATTCCAGGACACTATAAAATTATCAGTATGAGTCTTGCATGCAATATGTAATTCTTATTTTATCAGATTTTTATAAACGTTACGTACCGTTATTTACTACTCGAGTCACAACAATGACTCACGTTGTAAATTTCTACTAGAAACCTTCGATAAGACCTATAAGGCTCTGTAAAAAGGATATCCGATCGAATGATACGATTTATCATATTACCGATATACGAGTATTTATAGTAATCGATTAAAAATTACGTAGTGTCACTAAGACAATTAACTCATTTTCTAACAGGAAAATCGTCTTGCCACTTTCACTTAGGATTTTTTCACATATTCTACTCACTCGTGATCTTTATACATATAATACACGTAACTGCAAGTCGGCCAAAGTGTAGCGTTTAATATTCATATGTCACGTTCATCCCTTTTAATATTCATGAAGCGCGTGACGCATCGGTTAGAATCACCTGCAGTCATTGAACGTCGCCATAATTAATTGTCAGGTTTAGCTGATCTAAAAAAATTCATCAACCGGTCGAATTCATTAATTTGTCTATCAGTCGTATGGACGATTATGACCTATGGAGATTTGGAATCAAATTAACAAAATCATCAGTCATATGGGCGACTATGACTTATGGAGATGTGGAATCAAATTGATGAAATCATCAGCACAGGAGGAGATCCTTATATATAGTACTAGCAATTGATTGAATATAAATTTGATTCAATACCAATTAATGACAATAATGCGAAATTGTATTACCTTAAATATTTCAATGATGAGAGGAGTGGATAGATAATTTCTTGAGAATCCATTAAAGTCAATCGTGTCCAATTAGCTGTTATCGCGAATCGAATTGGTTTTTGATAATTGGTCTAAATTGACCACGTTAAATTACGTCACCGAGCGAGGTGAACGTAAAGGAAGTAAACAATGTGATATGATGTAAAAAATGACGTCATCGCAACCCCTATGAAAAAACGCTCACATACGTCAATAATAAGAGTAAGTGACTTCATGGAAACGTTAAGCGATTCTTTTTTTTTTTTCGTTATTTCATGATAACATATACCCATTCTACTAATAAAAATGATAACAGTTAAAATATCGAAATTTTACGAAAATATTTTTTTCCGCACGATTGAACTTGTAAAATTGCAAGGTCACGCTCGATGAAACTTTTGCAAGTTAAACGAATCGTTTTTAACGAATGATAATGAAAATTGTGTTAACACCTGTCTCCCTGTTATTTCCCATATGTGACTTTCCCGTAATTACAAAATATTCCAGGAAAATTTCTATATCGGTAATTCACTGTTCGATCGTACTGATAACGAGCATCATAGAGCGTACAATCCTCTAGAAGCAAAGGACGGCTTAAGAACCGACTACGTAGGTCGCTCCTGGAAGACATCGAACGATGCCGAGTGAACTTGCAAATGTTTTTTAAAAACACAAGTCCAAGAGGGTTAAATCGAGATAACAGGCAAGGAACATACTGCGCGCACGTCGTACTCGCGAATGGTGGCAACATGTCATTTACGTACTGTTTAACGTGTCTTTAGTAACAGCCTGTAAATGCAATTCCGATACTTTAACAAACCTGAATATCGCCACATTAGATCAGACAGTCGAACCGTATATCGCTAGGCGAATGTAGTTCCGTAAAAGCAACAGTGGCGCCACTAAAATCCAAGTGTGAAAAACTAGCAGCTAAATTGGCATATGGTAAGTAAAAGAAAATTTGAAGAAAATCCACATATCGTTCGTCATCGATATTTTATATGGATTCGATATCGGTTTTTGTATGACGACTTTATCCTCGTGAAAAAATTATCGTCCCACCCTGTATGCCGTTTGCTTGTCTCCTCTTGATATTAATCAGCTTTCAATTCCCTCGGTGAAAGAATACCCGAACCGTAATAACACTGTTAGCCGGGTGAGTGCGTGATAACTTTTTATATTGCATTGAAAATTCAATGGTTGTAAAAGGAACTCGAAATGTTCGTATCGCTTGAGACACTTAATGGTGGCGCGAGTCGTGTGGCTTCTACATATATAAGAAAGTAAACTGACGTGTGCATCTGGAGTAAATATTGTTCCATGAGATTAAGCTACTATCGATATATGTGCAGTCTACTTGCCCGGATGAATTTCATGAGTACTCATCGAATTAGTAGCAGACACATTGCGTAGCGTGGAAAATTTGACGTCGCATATAGGACAGCACGATATCAATTGCTCGTAGATTATGGGTTTTAATGTTGAGACGTCACTGGAATTCGATTGTTCGTTCATTACGATTCCTTTTAACCTGATAACTTGGCTCGTGCTTTTACACGTCACTGATTATAGCCCAGGGCAGTCGCTGTACTATAATACATCTATGACCAAAGGTAGTATTTTCACGAGTTAATCGATAGGCAATTTCGTATGGAGACTTTGACGTACCGATAAATTACGAGGTTAAAATTGTATAGTAGATTTTGTAATAAAGACTCAAGAAGTCCATTGTATTCCGGGTTAGAGACAGTGCGTCATATATATATATATATTTTGTTAAAAAAATATCGAAGGATGATACGATGACGAAAGCAAATTTAATTGGCACGACGATACTTACCGTGAAAAGTTTCGCAATTGGCTTTACCAGTTTCACGAGTTCACCTCTAGGAACAATATTCAGGGGAAAATGGAGGTTTAATGAGATACGAAGGAAGAGTCTGTGTTTTGAGTGCGTTAAAAATTGTAGGTATTTTTTTGCATCACGGGAATACACGATCAATATTTGAATGAGGTAGGGGGCGCGGTTTCCGATAATAGTACATCTACCTGGCTTTTACCACGAATACAAAAAAAAGTGCTTATCTATATCCAGCACAGCATAGCTCTCCCACTCAATTCCAATAGATCAAACGTGATTCTCGGAACCGTCGTAGTTGTCCTAGAGAATTTCAATAGAATATTCCTTATTTATTCGCGATTCGTTCTTGTTGCAGCGCACGTAAAAATATTTCAAAATTTATGATTAATTTCGATATTTCTTTACATTTCCAAAAATCAGACTGTCCCGCTGTTTAAAAATAACATCTGGACCGTAATCACGATCTAGAAAATATCCAATGACACAACTGTCCAAATGTCTATTATTTTGCTCGACAGTGATCAGACCTCGTGTAACGCATTCATTTATCATCGATTGAAAAATACATTGATTTCTTCCTATCCTCACTCTATATATTAACCCCTCGTTCTTGGGGTCAGGAGCTGCATGAATCGTCTCTAGGAAATCACGTGTATCCCTCGTGATCATTGCCCGTCGTTCAGTACCAAAAATATAACGTCAAGCCAGCCGAAGCTGGATATCGGCGTGACAATGTCGACACGATCTGCACTGAGGTCAACGAGTTATCATTAGTCCTTAATCATCCAATCAATATCATCATTTTATCAGTAATTTTTAACGCCGCGGGATACTATTAGCTCTGTGGTATGCGATAGTTCGTCTTATCATTGTTGTTTTCCTTTTTTTTCCTTCCCTCTCTCGTCCGTTATATCCCAGGATCGCAGGCTCCCGCCGCCACGTGCCTTCGATGACTGGAATCTCTCACTTACGTTATTACGAAAAGCTTACAATTAACTACGTCCAGAACGCGATGGATGACAAATTAAAAGAATTGTACGTGCCCGGAGTCACGCATGTTTCAAAGACGTAATATTCTCAGTGGAAAAAAAGAAACTCGTCCTAATCATCCGTTGCGTGGGTATTTTTTTTTATCGTATCCCAGTCGAGGTTGAACGAATCAGAAAAAAACTTTTATCCGCGATACGTTACTACGTTTTTAACGACGTCGAAATATCGCGTTCTTCTCTCCCCAATAAATAACGATACGGCAATCAAATTTAGTCGGAAGAAACAAAAAAAGTTTTTGCCTGTTATTTTAAACCCACCGTATTTCTATCTTGACCCAGATAATAATAGAACCTGTAAATATGCGCAACCGTCTTCGTGCCCGGAGGCACGTACCGGTAGTCCCCTGTTTATCCCACACGCGTAGACGCGATACACGTGGGAAATATCTTAAGGGATGTTTCAGGACTATATCCTCCGTGTAGGAACCAGTCGGACTCCATATCTTTGAATTTCCATCTCACTTCAATGTGACGTCCCGTGGGCAGTGGGCGTCGAATAATATGGGCATTTCTTCAGTTGATTCGGAGAATATTTTTTATCTTATTCGTCATCCTCTCTTATTCGCCCCTTCTCCCTCCTCTCACTTCTCCTCAAGTCCCAACGTCATTTCATGACTCTTCAATGATCGCGACCTCAATTTCTATCAGGCGCCTATGTACTTTGAGCTTTTTATTTTTTTACTCCTCTTTAATCTACGTCACAGTCTCTGGTGGATTATTTGAAGCTTGATTAGATACAAATAGACATTTCTAGTGTGAAATCCGTATATGCGCGTTTATGTGTCTAAGCACGGCGGGACGGTAAGCCATTAAATCCTATTCCACCGAAAATATAGGGATCTAAAATTTTTATCTATCGGAGATGATTACACATTCGCTACTACCGGGAAGAGGAATAGGATGTTATCTGACAGGGCTTTTAGTATGATACCCACTTATAAATTTTATCCGATTCTATGATGTAAATTTTGGAAGAGAAAAAAAAAACAAGACTTTGCTCGGGTAATTAGCACGCGTTTACATCCTAGTAGAAATTTGTTATATATCCAAAAAATATTTTCACAGCTCACGACAGTGCCTCGATACTGTTGAATCCAGAATTCGAAGAAAAAAGAAAATACAGTCACGATTAAAATTCTACAAGGGCAAAATTAATTTAACAAATAAATCTTACGGCAGACGCTCGTTAGCGACGTTATTGATAAATTAGTCGCAAGGCATCCGCATGCACCGATCAAGCACTTCCCCCCGATCTGGACTTTTATTCGATCTAGCTGCGCCACTTTTCCAACCAGAAGAATCTGCATTTCCCCCATGATTTGTCCACTGTCGCCAACACGATTGATAGCCTATTCGAGGGTTAACCTATTTGATGCATTAATCGTTATCGGTAATTATACTGTTCGCGTGACAAATTGCCACACGCACTTTAGTCGTCTCCCCTTCATTAAGCTTCAACGAAATAACATACGAGAAATTGCCGAGTCCCGATATATATATATTTATTTGTAAAATTATATATTTTATAATATATAAAATAATATATAATATAAAAATATATATTTATTTTCCTTAACGATCTTTAATTTCCTTCCCGAACGAAAGCCACTTAAAAAAATAAAAGTGAAATATTCATTCGACGATTCGCACTAAAGCAAGAACATACTAGAACGTCGCTACTTGAAAATTTCTACATGAGCACCTATAATATGTAGGTACCATTGTCTGACTATCTTAGTCAGGTGTATCAGCCAAAATGTAAAGCACGAGGATCGTTTGGATTGCTCAAATAAGAGACTAATAATTCATATTTCTGTATGATATCCCTTTATTAAATAATGCAATATATGTATAAGACACTTCATTCGAAAAAGAATTCGCGTGACTCCATGTGTCACTGTATTCGTTACGACGATATGTATGTATAAGTAATCGTGTCGCCAGCTGTGGGAAAATCATTAAGCACATACGATATTAGTTATGACTGTACCTGTCAATCATCGAATATACACAACGATCGGTAATTGATTAGCTGAAAATGAATGATTATCGACTGCGAAATAGATATTGCCGTTAATTTTTATTCGGTACAGTTAATAATTAATTAAACTGTCTGATACTGTCTTTCTTTATGCAGGTTCCCGTCTGTATTTACAGCGCGAATAAATGTATAGTGTTTTTTTTTTTTTTCATTATGCGTCCACGTCACGTTTTATGTTTCCTTTGTGTGTCGGTCATTAGTATCGGTCGTTGCGTAGAAGGTCCATTGGGTGTCTGGCTTTATCCGTCTCCGTATCTCACCGATTCTGAACAAAGAATCAGGACATGCAGCCACTGACGTATATGAACTCCTACACGTATGCATGTTCGGTTATTTAATGCAAAATGGTCAGTAATAAAAAAGAGCAATTTTCCTTCTACGCACATATCCCACAGTACTGCCATCTGGATTTTTTCCCTTGAAACTATTTACGACCACCCGAACTATATACGTTTCCACAAGAAATTCTCTCAGCTTCGATTATGAAACAAAAGTCTGACGGCAAATCAACACGCGTGACATTTTGCCTTAAGTTTTTGAAAAAATTTAACTGAAAAATCTTACGTAACAAATAGATAATTTTTTATCTACAGGTAATCATCCAGTCATGTGCTATCTTAATAAAATTTATATCATTTATCGATCTTGTAAATTATATTCAAATGTCGATCATAGACTCAAATTTAATCAAGATTTTTATATCATTGAATGTAAAAAAAACTGATAGGCTCGACGTAAATTATTAAGATATTAGACCCTTTAGACTAGCATCGCTCAATTTAACCTGCTCATTTTATAGCTCAGAATGAAAACTGTAGTAGGTTATCGCGTACGAATCTCGATAAGAGGATAAACCGAGCTAGATTTATCACCGTGGCAAGATTGTTTGACGTGTCTGGTCGTTTGT
>JARPRH010000762.1:408483-418980 GCA_031763665.1 Calameuta haemorrhoidalis
AATTACTTGAGGACTCTTGCCGATCTTACGGCTATGGCAAGCATCATGGCTGTTCAGGTATAATTATTAATTAATGATTCGAAAATTTTTATGACTATTACCACGACTGGTGAAAGTGGAAGAAACAGTTAGATCTTTTTAATAAGACTTTTGATGATTAAAAATATCCATTTTTTTTTTTTTGTATAATATTACGTAATGGTCCATCTGACATTTCACAAGTATACTTATCTCCCGATAACAATTTGACATATCTTGACCGTCATATATTGTAAATGACGCGGAGCTATTATTAGATAACGGAATGGCACGTTCTATCGATTAGAATCAATTCCAAAATGTATATTACCTGCTATCAGAAAACGTCCCTTTCTCCCAGATTCCACGTATCACTTACTCGTCGCTCGATATCATGTAAACATTGGAATAATTCAGTGACGATCGTAAATGCTTGTAAAAAATTGCATTACAAAAAAAAATTACGTACAAAGACTGAACGTGCCTCAATAATCGACTTATCAAGTGAACTTTGAGTTACTATGACTTCGTTAACAAAATTTATCAAATTTACGATAACTCACACTAATAATCATATTACGTTACATTCGCAGATATCAGATACATATATATATGTATACCCATTCTTAAATTGTGTATAAGCATCGGTATACATATATATATGTTTTTTCGAACGTAAGCAACTTCATAATTAAAGCAAAATTGTTAAGTAATCATCCCCCCTCCCTACCTCAATGACCCTCTTGTTTTAATCAAGATACACCGCGGTCGAGTATAATAATTACGTTACTTTTGATTAATTCCTCTCGATCATTCTTTCCTGCCTCAAAGATATTCTCAAGTACGTATACTACGCAAGAAGAGTCTTTCGAATTACGGGAAATCATTTGAGAATATTATTATCAATGACGTGTTAATGATCCATTGATCATAAGGCTGTTGGCAGATATCAGGATGTTATCCTTGATCAGGACTTCCTGTTGATTTTCTTTGTTTAAACATAAGCGAGATGAAGTAGAGTCACGAAAGAATTTCTTAATCGATATATCGTATAGCAGACTGATCGGTAATCGTAACGATCAACTTTCATCGATCTACCGATAAGAAATTAAATCTTCACGTAACGCGCAGTCTTCTGAAAGTTCGTCAGTTGACAAAAGGTCAATAGCCGGAGGAAAAATAAATATATATATGTATATATACGCATCCGATAATAATATCTTAGTATTACCAATGCACAATACAAGGATGTAACGTTAAAAATAATTTATAGATTAATCAACAATCTGATTAGATATATCACAAGTGCCTGAGCTACATTTACCTTATCAGCAGTTACACGTGTTTCTACGTCATCGGCTTTAACCGACTATTGCAAGCTTACGTAAACCTCACAAATAATTTTGACGAAACGTACGTACTGCATTGACCAAATAAAAAGCATAATGTAGAATCTTTGTTTCAACAGTTGTCGTATGCACTGCTATGCAAATTTAAGGTGTATTATAAAAGTGCATATCAAGATTGTAGTTACTCCTTAGATAAATATGATAACGTTACTTGTTATTCTCAATACGTAACGTATACGATATATGTGTATATGTAGGTATATACAAAATCCGAACAACCCACGACACCACCTCTTTGTTTTTCCCTAACGAATTTTGGTATAAAAATCGTTATATTTTCTAACCTGATACCATGGGGCAACAACGGCGTCTCGCAAGTGTCGCGTATTGAAGTAGCGATAACGAATTTACCGTACGACAGAATTTCTTGGCTATTTGTGAAAATCGCACACCGCGTCTAATGTCGTTCGCAAACACAGTAAAAACGCAAGAGATAAGAAACGACAATCTGTCGTAAGTCCGCCGGGATCTGAAATACGAGTCATTCATTAGCAGTGCGATAATTATTTGCATAAAAGGTAAAAAAAGCTGGTACTTTATGCATCTTAGCGAATCGCGTGTAACGTCCAATGTATAAAGTTGAACGCGTCAGCTGCTTTCCCATTTCCTATATCCTGCGGATGCTTAATGGCACGATTAATAAATGGAAACTCACTTGGTATTATTCCAAGTGTTAAACGATCACAGTTGTGGAAATTAACTCCTGCCCTCGAGCTAAAGTTGTTAAAATTATTTCGAGAAAATCTTTCTTGCCCCTCACTGCTCAAGCCCCTCGCTGGTCATCACCGAGAAATCACAAATAACAAATATCTATGGAAAAATTATCGTGACCCATCCCGCGTGGACTTCGTCATCGATTATGTATTTGCCAAATGGAAGAATTTTCAATGGTAACCTACGTCATTGGATTTTTAGGGGTCGAAAGGGAGAAAAATTGTCTACGTCAGTGCTGATCGTGGGATAACTACGTAATCTATAATATCAATGGGTAATTGTAAGAATAGGCGGTTCCGCTAAGGAATTTTGATTTGTCTCCGTGCCCGATGGCTAATTACCAGAGGAGTGAACTAGAAAGCCTTTTGCGTGAAATTACAGTGGCTGATATTATTTTTGGAGAGAATTCCTCAAAAGACTTTTCTCAGATGTGTCACGGAACTATCTTGAAAAATTCATGTATTCAGGTTTGTCGGACTGAATTGTATCTATTTTGGGGTTTCCGGCTTGATTGTGACGAATTACTTCTTTTTCTTGTATGTGTTCAAAATTAACCGAAAAATCTTTGTTTTTTTGATTGCAGTTCAAGAGAATGCTGAACAAGGAACTCTCCCACTTCTCGGAATCCTCTAAGTCTGGAAATCAGATATCCGAATATATCTGCAGTACTTTCCTCGGTAAGATTTTTCATAGTGAATTTAATCGACTTTTATCGATTTTCGTTCAATTACTATTTATCTCTGTGACACGTATGACACTTACTGCGCGTATGTTAATCGGATAAATTTTTGATTTATCGAAATAGTATTTACGCATTAGGACTATCAGTTGTGAATTTATCATATTGATAATGTAATCAAATAGCGGAACGGGATATTTATGTCTAATTAAAAAGTCGCGTATTGATAAGGATAAAGTTTCAGTTTTCTTTTCAAGAATTCGTTATACGTGTCTGCTTTTGAATATACAGGATGCATATAAACATCAAATACGCTATTTACTTTCGTAATTGACAATTCTTCGAATTATTAAAGAACGCATATTCATACAAATGTCATTTATAAGTCGAATAATATCTGACAATCATTTATAATCCAGATTAATCTCAATTTGTCGAATATACGCGTTCCTGGATTATCGAGACGATTTCACGTGTCTAGGAAATTTATTTTGAGAGACGATGAACTCTTTAATGAGTTCAAATCAGTAGTGCCTTAAGAAAACGGGATGCGTAAAAAAATTATTATATAATATTAGCGATGAACATGCTCGAGGCTTTTAATCTCAAAATGAAATTAATATTCGATTTCATTCACTGACATTGAACCGTGTCATCCCGAGAAATTTATAGCTTCACATATGTTTCTGATTTACTTCGTTTATCGAAATGATACCGTTGTATAGTTTATACTGCGTTCAATAAAAAAAAAATGTTATCTCACACTTACGATTTGCCAACAGTCCAACACACATGCCAAAGGTTGCACGAGTGAGCTTTATTAAAGAAAAAAAAAATTCCATTACGCACAACAATGAAGCTAAAATAAATACGCGCAAGCCGTGCCCTTAATCCTGATATGTTTGGTAATTTTTTTTTCAAATCCAGTTAATATCTGTGCGCAAAAGCTATGCTGATTAAAAATTCCAAAGTTGTAAATTTCTCTGGTTGACAATTTTTTTCGCTAACATCGACTCTGCGATATGCCTGGCTTTTTTGAGGTCAAGTGGAGCACAGATGGTCAGCCTGATAGTAGTATCCATTACACGTCGGACTCGCCACAATATTTCTGTAGTGACCGTAATGGGCGGTTCAAGAAAATAATCAGGGGCTGCCTGCTGCTGGGGTACACGCGAAAAATCTTCACGCTGGGCTTTTAACTGGGCTGAGAAACGCGATCGTGACGTACTTCTGTTCTGTAGATACTATTTTCAAAAAGGAACAAATAATAGAAATACACGCGGTGGTTGCTTTAATTAACATGAAAATTTTTTTTATCACTCTCATATACTCGCGCTGTCCCGACATATGCGAATACTGCATTGGATGATTGTGCCAAGCTGGGCGTTGATTTTGACTGTAGCGCGAGAACGTTCGCTTCTGTTTGAACATAGATTAGAGGCAGAATTACTTTGATTATGTTAGTCGTGTGTCCCGTCACGTATGTACATCACGAGAGCAAAAGCCATCTGGCACATGTGGAATTCTCATAGAACATTTTTGTAATTATCTCGTGGCGACAATTACTATGGTAATTGACACCAAGAGAAAGTCACGTCACGTTAACTTATAGTTTTTTCTTCTCTTTCTAATTAACAGATAAGCAACAGGAGTTGGACCTGCCATCTTTACGTATCGAGGATGCTGTGGCCGTAGCTGGAAATGTCGATACCAGAGCTGCCAAGAAAAAGGATCGCGTTCAGAGGGGACCCGCCGCCATGTCACACATCAGCGGTGTGAAGAGACCTTTAACTCATACGAATAGCTTTACCGGAGAACGCGTACCACTTTACGGTGTGGAGACACCCCACGAAGAGCAGCTTGGAAAGGTTGGTGCTTTTACAGAATTATTTACACGCACAAGAGCCACGTTTGCTAATTTAATCAAAAGAGATTGAAATGATAAGAGTGTTCAGAAAATTAAAAAAAATTTCTTTTAATCAATATCAATCTCTACGAATTCATCGCGCTCAATAGTAGATCCTAGTTGTCTTGATTTATCATTCGATCTCGATAACAATTTACATTCTTTCAATTAATACGACCCACGTATTAAACGCGACGACCTGTAATTTGATATTCTAATAGGACAAACAAACCTATTAACTGCGGCGTCGGATGATGGCTAGTTCTATAAAAATGGCATAGTTACTATTACCATTGGCGCACGCCCACGTGACACTTACTGCGCATGATACGTCAACTGAAAAATAAACTAGAAAGGACAAATCGGTAGACGGGATTTCTCTGCGTAACGTTCGAGCTGCGAGACGACTGAGTGACACGCGAATTTGCCTTACATGTATTTTATCGTTACAGGGATTTGCTCTTAGTGAACGATAACCCAAATATTCTGGAGAGGCGGGTTCTTGAAAAGAGTGTAGGAGGAAAAAAAAGTCCCTATATTTTTCGGTCAAATTGTACAAAACCACGATACCGATGCATGATAATTTCAAATGTAACGTTGACAGGTATCCTATTTGTGTAGATATTTGTATTTACACGATATATCATTGTCGCCCTCGACAGTCTTAATAAATCATTGAATCAAATCGTGACCGATAATTTGATAATTTATATCGACTCGAACGAGAGAAAACAATGTCAATATTCCTTTACAAATGATAGTATATCGCGACGCAATGATAAAAAGACACGCGAGTCAGCCGCGTTATGATTCACACGAAGCGACAAAGAGTAATCGTCGACTTTGACGACGTCGTGAAATAGGTATCGGCCTTTTATGGGACGCTGTGGTAGCCTTTGTAGAATGCCGTTCTTACGCCCACGTGGTGCGATTCGAGCGCGAACGTTCGCTTAAGAAATGACACGCGCGCTTTCTGCTCCTTGGACAGCTGAGCAGGCGCCACTTTATTTGGCGAAGGAACAGGCTTTACATCCGATTAGGGTAATGTCTCGATATCCAATGGGAATAATGAAAATTATCTCTGATACGAATCTTGTTGAAATTCCATAACGGCGACAGACCAATTGTTTCGATACCTTTTGCAGTCGCTTGATTCTCGGATAAGCAGGTATCCGGTATATAAGTACGCCATTAGTCATTATGAAATTCCTGAAGGCATGGAATCTCACTCGATTCCTTTCACCGGTCACAGGAAGTTTACATCCACTTCGGGCGCGTATACATTGTCGTCTTGCTGATAGGAAAGGAGATCTTTCACGTAGAAAGTTCGAATAACGTTAGCATAGGAGAATTGTGAAACTCGTGGATTCGACTCGATTCATTCGTACAAGAAGAAGGTTGACGTACGCGAATTAGTATGCGAATGCATTAAAATGCATTGACTGCGTTGAATTCGTTATGTGTCTACTTTCCATAATTTTTAACACGTGGGACTGGTATTGCTGGTCTTGCTCGATGCTTGAATTTCACTTCTCTCATGCGAAGAACCAGCCGAACGTGTTCCCGTGGCGAATGAATAATGCTAATTATGTGAATTTTTATCTCTGTGTTACAGCTCGTCTCAGACATTGACAAGTGGGGAATTGACATCTTCAGGATAGGCGAACTCAGCAATAACCGACCCCTGACTTGCGTGGCTTACACGGCCTTCCAGAGTCGCGATCTGCTCAAATCTCTTGCGATTCCACCAAAGACGTTTGTCACCTTTATGATGACCCTCGAAGATCACTACGTAAAGGACAATCCCTTCCACAATAGTCTGCATGCGGCTGATGTCACACAGTCTACCCATACTCTGCTCAATACACCGGCTCTTGAGGTAGGCGAAGTTCTCTTGGCTCCACGTGCCATCCGTGTAAATCTGTAAAATTTGGAATTTTTAACTTACTGGTTTGCCTTTTTTTATTATTTCAGTCCGTGTTCACGCCATTGGAAATAACGGCTGCGTTATTCGCCGCAACGATACACGACGTTGATCATCCAGGACTCACGAATCAGTTCCTCATTAATTCGAGTGAGTATCATGGATGATAAGTTCCTTGAACTACATATATATTTTTTAAGCAGGTTGTGTAACTGTCCTTTTATCTTTTTTATTCTCAGGCTCGGAACTGGCTTTGATGTATAATGACGAATCCGTGTTAGAGAACCATCATCTGGCCGTGGCGTTTAAGTTGCTGCAGAACGAGGGCTGTGACATCTTTGTAAACATGACGAAAAAGCAGCGTCAGACTTTGAGGAAGATGGTGATCGACATGGTGCTGTCAACGGATATGTCGAAGCACATGTCCCTCCTAGCAGACTTGAAGACCATGGTGGAAACGAAGAAGGTCGCCGGTTCCGGAGTCCTTCTTCTAGATAACTACACTGACAGAATCCAAGTTCTGGAGAATCTCGTGCACTGCGCCGATCTGTCCAACCCCACGAAACCACTGCCACTCTACCGCAAATGGGTCAGTCTCCTGATGGAAGAGTTCTTCCTGCAAGGTGATCGTGAACGAGAGCAAAATATGGATATCAGTCCAATGTGTGATCGTCACAGTGCCACCATAGAAAAGTCCCAGGTTGGTTTCATCGACTACATCGTACATCCTCTCTGGGAGACTTGGGCGGACCTAGTGCATCCTGACGCCCAAGAAATCCTTGACACCCTAGAAGAAAATCGCGACTGGTACCAGTCGATGATACCCCCATCGCCACCGTCGGATGATCAACAACCGAACGAGCAACAGTCTGATAGAATACATTTTCAAGTAACCCTGGAGGAGGGTGACGAGAGTGGCGAGGCTGGCGAGGGTGGTGGTGAAGGAGACGAAAGTGGCGAGGGTGGTGGTGAGACAGAAGAGACGGCAGGCGAAGCTGGAATGTGACGGAGGCTGGCTGGCATTTGCAAGAAGCTCCACGAGAAGGTGCAACAGTCCTGGTGGCGCGTACGTCAGTGACGCTATCCTCTCTACGCTTTCCCCGGATCGCGAAGTTGCCGACGGCAACGGTACACGTCGTTTTCTCTACCCTCGCGACTACGGGGGCATGTACCGTGAACCGTTCGTCGACGCGAAGAAGGTGCTTTTATGGACGCGCCGATTGTCCTCTGACAACTTCTGTCCGGTTACGGTTGTTCGCCGGATATGGAGGAACGCAGAAGAAGGAGGTATGAGAGTAGCTGGAAGAACGAGAAGATAAGAAGATGGAAGTCTCCAAATTGGAAAATCGAAGATGGCAACGGAAGATGGTAGACCGATGATAGAGTATTGGAAGAAATACTCGTTGTTGAGAATATCCAGCAGACTCTTTAACATCAGCCGATTGTTCGGTGTCGAGGAAGAGCCGCGATTCTAGAATTGGCACGATTCGATTGACTCGGATCGGCCAGTGACGTCGCGACGCTTTCGCGGTGTCAGTCGCGATGACTCTCATCCAAGATGAAGATGAAGATTTAAGGAGGACGAATCTCATGGGGTGGACGAATAGCTTGGAGATACGAAAAGGCAGGATTGTACCAGTCTGATGAGTTTGGATACGAAGTTTGGGAAGCTTCAGAGAAATCGGGGATTAGGTGCTCACTCGTTTTTTGTTTTCTCGAGGGCTACCGGAAGTTAAGAGAAAATCGGTGACTGTATCGTGTCCATTAACACATGAGTGGATAAAGAATTCGAGACACAATTGTCAATGAGATTTTCTCTCGAGGACCTACTATGTTCACGAGGAAGAGGAGTGCGTGAGTTATCGGCAGTTTCGGCAGTTGTCATTGGACGCGGAGAGTCATCACACATTGTTTTTTACCTCTTGTTCATTCGTCGATTCTCACTCGTCAGTCCTTTTCATTTCTCTCTTTTTCTCTCTCCCTGTCTGTCTCTCGTCTCCCTTTTCTCCTCTGAATCTCGTTACGCACACGGGATATTCTTCGGAACATATCAAACAGAATGGTACAATTATCGGTATATGTCAGACGGCGTGCGATTCGTAAAACTCGATGAATCAAAGAGCCCTGATATTTCCGAGTGCTTTTCGAATCCTTTCAAACCTTTTTGTATTATAATTATACGCGTTTTTTTTTTCTTACCCCAAGGATATTATTACGATAAATTGTGGTTTCGGCAATTATTGAAAAGAAAGTTTCAATAATTACATTGTCCCACGCGTCACGGTATATGCGAATTATGCCACGAGCTTATTAACGGCCGTTACTCTTGAATCTTACTGTAGGTCGCATGAACAATTGTTCCGTTCACGCGCAAGTCATTCACGTGATAATCGGTCGTACCTTGAATCCTTTAAGTTTCTCAATGTCGGAATTGCCCCTAATAAATGGTTAATGCGAGAAATCGTGTACTCCGCTTTTAATTTTTCATTCTTTGGCCTGTGAATAGAGACTAGGGATTATTCAAATGGACCCGTTAGTGTGTCGCCTGTAATAATTTAATTCCGCGAGATTGATAAGAACGAATAACTTGACAACATATGTTTTCTAAAACGCACATACAAGTACGAAAAAAAGAAAAAAGAAAGAGGAAATAAAAAGAAACGAAAAAAAGAATGAATTGAATTTTGGATTTTATTTTCGATCATTCGATTAAAATACTTAAGCTATAGAGGTCGAATACGTATCTTGAACGTAATACTTTGTCTCGATTGCTTGCTAGAATCTAGACTCGTAATTAAATTGATGGCAAAAGATGACGAATAACGAAAAAGAGGTCAGAGTTAGCAACCAACACATAATTAAATGAAAAAAAAAATACACTAGTAAATAGAAGGGTATATTCTACAGTTAATGAGAAATAATTAATTTTAATATACAACTATATAAGAGCTGGTCTTTTGGGTTTATATTAAAATTAATTCGTAACCGCGAACGCTTTTTTTTCTTGCGAAACACGAAACCTAATTAATAATTGTTTTTAACCAAAGAGTAATATTAGTTAATTGTATTACAATCATTGAAGGGTCCCACCAATACGTTTTCGCAGTGAATCACTTCTCAGCTTGTAGCGACTGTAGCAAATGTAGAATTTTAGATCTTGTATATTCGATGTGAAACCTATTCGCTTGGATGTCTCTCTGTGAGCCGCTCAATTAATCAATAATTGATCAAAGAAATTCGGTGATCGTCCGAGCGACACGTGACGTTATCAGCTTTTATTAAATGCGATTGGCCGACCAGGCAGGTCATTGGCCCTTGCCAATCGAAATCGAATTGGCAATCTGTCAGTGGCGTCCCACGCGTTAAAATCTCGAGAACTTTCTCACAAGAATGTACACGTGTCGCTCTGATTAAAATCGCAAAACAGTATCGTATTGGTGGAGCCGACGGGCACGATGGTGGGAAGTGAATTTGTTTTTCTTTTTTCTTTTTTGAAAAATCACCAAAAGAAATTGTGAGAACGAAACGATCAGCCGTGCTCGTATTTGTCCATCGAAACAGAAAAATAAAATGGAATAGTGATACAAGTAATAGACAAAAATGATGGACGACGTGAGTGAATGAATAATCGTAAGAATGTGTAGGTATGAAAGAATTTGATGAGAAGACGTGAAAGATGGGAAAAACAGGTTACAAATGAGAGCGCGTGAGTGAATTATAAGGAGGAGTTTTAAGTAACGTACCTAAGTTTAATGTAATCGTACTATGAGAAAAAATCTGTATCTGTGTTGTAGACATTGATTCTAGTAAGTGTTTGGTGCTGGTCACCGAATTTAGAATTATCGTT
>JARPRH010000762.1:433610-447325 GCA_031763665.1 Calameuta haemorrhoidalis
TTATGAACAAGTGATTGAACCATAAGTGCCATAATTGCGGTGGGTCCGATTGTAATATTTTTGCAGGAGCCAAATATAATATAGACGAAGGAGCTCATGAACGCAGCGTAGAGACCGTACTACGATTTTCGTACATAACCTAAGATTAATTCCTTCGTCTGACAGCGGACCGTGTATTATCGATATTAGCGACTCACCTCAGGATTTAAACCAGCTACGATTCCATAAGCTATGCCTTGTGGTATTGCGGTGAGACCGACCGTGATTCCAGCTAACATATCCTGTAGAATCCATGACTTTTTGTATCCTGGCAACCAGCCCAAAATCGGAAAACGGCGTCTCGTGTACGCCTTGCAGTCTGGCGCTTTACACTGTACTGCAAAGTCCAAATCACACGTTTAAAATAATGGGAAAATCTTTTTCGATTAGTTTAAAAACAATGAAGAATTCACACTTTTTATTTAGTGGCAGGTTATCCTATAAGAACTTACGTTTTTTTGTATAATCCTTCTTCATGATTATTAATGTCAATAATAAAAATTTAATTTATGTTTAGTCAAATTAAAGACGAATGATGTTTACTAGTCGATGAGTGTAAAATAAATGGACTTCGTGTAACTATGAGTAACTATGTTATCATACCCGTGTCATCGATTATATACATTTTTTTAAGGTGATCGATGAGAAAAGAAACGGATGAGCTTAGCGCTTTAAGCTGCTGTCTAAAATTAATTCATTGCCATGGGGGTTCCTACATTGAATAAATACTTAACCGGAGCTACGCACACAGTATTATGCGCTGTAGTTCAGAGCTACGTAGGAGACGTCAGGATCAAGGGTAAGAATTCTTCGAGTCGTGATCTATGGCGGAATTAATGATCGGCATGTTTAAATTTCGTATCATAAGTGCTAAGTAAATGTTTAAAGTTGACTGCTGGGGAAAATGGTGGAAGGAAGGAGGAAGGTAGTCTGTTGAGTAAACATCGATACTATACATAGATGTAGAGTTATCTCGAATAGACCTTAGTACTCAAAATCCCTGCATTATAATAGTATTGATTCATTTATTTGAATTAGTTTCTTTTTGAAAATCAATAAATTCTTCAATCTGACGGATAAAGTAGAAATAAATTGACCTTTCGATCGCTAATCGCTGCATTTTAAATTTACATTTGAAACAGACCCGATCCTTTTCTCTAAATCGTTTTATTCATTGAAGATGTTTAAGTTTGATAAATATCGTTAATCTATCTTGCAGTGTCATCAATCAAGATTTTCTTTTGAATGATATCTATTTGTGACAAAGAATTATTATCTATATCTCACGGATGAACTTTTTTATAATTATAATTTTTGTGATAATTAAATTTTCAAACTTTTCAACAATTGCCCTTGGTAAGATTTTTTCTTGCGTTATACAATTCTTATCAAACTGCATAATGTTCTAACAATGGCTGCCTTCTTTTCCACTGACTTTATGTACAATGACCGGCATTAATACGTGTGTCATTGGTCAATGATATAACATTGTACATTCATATAAATTCCATTCTGTTTTCTTTTTTTTTTCTATAAATTCCAAAATTACGATAGCACTCATTCCCGTAAAAATTTATATTATCGCGAACAGATGCGCCAAATCAAACTTCCTATTCGGATACCGTCGACTTCCTCCTGTTGAAAAATATTAGAGAAACGGCCGGAACCTCGTAAATGCCACTGGGGTGGTTAATTTACGAGAAAATCGTAAATACATCGCAAGCTCCAAACACTCTTCCTGGATAACCGGTGAGTTTCCATGTCAACGACCATGGCCATTTGGATATTCACATTTGAAGGGGTTGTCATAACAGTCGTGTTTTTTCTGAACGTTTTGAAATAGACTTTTTAGCATTTTCGAAGTTTCATTATACTCGGAAATTTCCTTTGCTGATTTCACTTCGTCAAATATGTATATATATATATATATATATGCATATTAAGATGAATTACAAATTGTACCTTATTTGAATTAATTAAACACTCTTACTCTTATCACAGATTACCAGACAATATTCAAGCATTAATGCTGGATAAGGTAAGAATCTCTACGCATATTAATTATCGCGTTACAAAACGCTTTCCGCATCTAGTGGGCGACAATGTTGACAAAAATTATCACGACGAACTCATTTTGCAAAATTTCACCGACTTTGAAGCTGTCAATTGAATAATTTCCCGAGTTTTTGTCGAGTATTTAAAAAGCTTTTTTTAATAATTTCGTATAACTAGGACAGCAAGTCATCATATGTAACGTCTATAATGACTTTACAGTGAAGTTTTTATGTGAGCATAGAAACTTTTTGCTTTTATCCTCTGGCGAGGCGATAAAGTTTGGTGGGACCGCAAAGTTTCCAAAATTCAAAGAAATATTTGAGCTTCAACCCGTCAGGTACAAACTTACTTGAATCCTTGTCACAATAACCTCTTTGTGAAAGATTTTATTACGTAGACAATCAATACTTACGATCGAATGAAGCTTTAGATATTTAAAAAAAATGTAAAATTTCTGTTTATCTAAAATTAAGGAATTAAAAAAGAAAGCTTAGGATAAGCAATCTTAGATAACTAAGATAAAAAATACAATAAAGATTTCTATTATCAGTTTTTCTCTCTGACAGCATAAAAATTTTATCCAGACATCTCCTAATAAAATTTTAAATAAGAAATCATTCTTTCAAAGAAGTTTTGCCAGGCACGAATAAATATCGAAGAATAAACTGAAGCAAAAGTTCTCGTAGAGAAGTTCTCCTAGAGCAGACTTAATGTGTCTGACATATTACTTCGTATAGTGAAAATTGAAGCGGTCTAGGATTATTATAATTTTAACTAAGAGAATGTACGGTGGTCTGGAAGCGGAATGGCGGAAGATACAGGTGACAGGAGGATACAGTTGTGGTGACAGAAAGGCTTACGTATTATATATAAGCAGCGGTAAAAGGGATGAAGTGGCGCGTGCGCGTGATATCACGGTGTTGGAGTGGAGGTAGATAGCGTGGCAAAAGGAATGAATGAACGAACGAATGGCAGTCCCGTGCGAAACTGCGAACACGACGCGAGGTCGTGCCTGTTAAAAAAGAAATAAACCTATAGACATTCATTGCTGGTTTGGGGGGAGAAGGAAGCATTTAACGATACAGAGAATCTAATAGCTACTCAAAATGAAAATCGTGATGGAAGACCACGATCGAGATTAAATCGTAGAATTGCAAGCAATGATTGTAAAAATGACGTAAACAAATTTATTTTGCAATTTTTAAATCTACCAATTTTAGGACAAAAAATATATTTTTTTATATTTAAAAAAAAATTTTGTCGCGAATCTCGTTGTTGCGGCTTATATGAAAATGGGGTAAAATTGTTAAAAAAAGTATGACAGATGCTGATCAATGGTATTTCGACGATCCGTAAAGTTATGAGGGATTCGATATTACCTTCGGCAGTGTGAATATGAGAATACGTTGAATTTGATTTTTTTTTTACAGGGAATGCAAAAATTTGGGACTCTTTTACTAGGGTGGATATGTGATTTCGATGGTTGATTGTACATCGATAGGTTCGCTTATGGAGGGTTCGATATTTTTTAAACGAAATAATGACTCTGATAAACACGTCGTTCGCTCGAAAAAATTTTTTCTCGCTTTACAAGTTATTTACGTTGACGAAGGATATTTGGAAATTAAAAGGTAATCGTCAACGATAACAATCACGGACCGTACGAGGCGATGAAAAAAGGAAAATATACGAGAAGCGGATTCACCTTCCTCTAACATAAAAAATATACGAGCAAGAAAGTAACAGAGAAGAAATCTGTTCAATATTTAAGGCAAAAATTAAAGATGGTTATATCACGTAAAGGAACGTGTAGAGAAGTAAAAAAAATTCGAATCTCCGTGAAAAGTTGAAATATAAAAAAAAATCTTATTCGAAGAAAGATAGAAAAAAATATAGTAAATCGCAAAACGATTCGATACGAGGAAGCACCTCGTACAAAAAGCAACAATATACCGCGTAATTAAGAAAAAGAAAAAACAACGAATTAGTTTCCGATAGATTGATTAAGTGATTTTAAAGTTAAGAAAAGAGGGGTTAATAATACAAAAGAAATAAAAGTCGACGCTAATAGAAACATTGCCGTGAAAGTGGTGACGAAAATTGGATTTGGTCCTTTTAAAGGTGCGAGCGCCGGGACATTTTTTTTCATCTCGAATCGACAAAGCGAAATTGGAAATGAAAGTATTAAGAATGCAAAGTGGTCTCTCGCGAGTAATCTATCCCAATTAGAAATCTTGCCCGCAGACTGGTAGGGAGGACAAAAAAAGAGACAACGAGAGAACAATTAATTTCCTTCTTGCTCCGCATCGCAACCCGACGGCATAACGAAGAAACATAGGACTTCCTGGCTGTGAAGCACAAGGATCATTTTTAAGGTAGGAGATAATTATATCTACATTACGTCTTGCCCTCTATTAGATCACATTAGACGACTAATGTAAGTTAAGTTTACACAGTCGATTCATAGCATGTTAGTGCAGCAAGATCATTAGTAAGGGATGAAGTAGCGCCAGCTTCGATATTTTGACAGAGGACCCAACCTACTGACTATTGTAGGATTTTTTTTCTTAGATCACATCATCCGCGTCGACGATTACGATCGACGTGCATTGCGATGTTTCAGCTGAATTTTACGGATAAAGTACGTCTATCCTACGTCCAATGTAATTCAATAATTGAATCGTGCTCGGCGTGTAGAAATCGCACTTCGCTTAATATTCCACGTAAATTTTGTTTGCACTGAAGAGCTGTTCCTATTCTAGGACATATGGTTAGACTTTTATTTGTAATTTTTGCTTAACATCCAGACTACCGGAAGCTTCTATAATGGGATTTAAATTATTAAATGACGACATTGAAAACTCCCCGAAATATCGATATAGCAATCATGAACTGATGTAAACATATATATAGGCTCGAGAGTGGTACTACAAGTTCGATCAGTCAAGTCCTTGTGGCATACATATGTATATTGAATATGTATTCCCAAAAGTACCTATGCCGTCGGGAAAAGGTGCGGCAGCCTACAGGTTTAGTAAAGGACTAATGGGAATTCTTAAGTCCTTTTTTGGAAAAGTAAACTTTACTGTTGAACGTTACACTTATGGAACGCCGTAAATTTCCGAGTTTAGTTGTCGTAGGCTGGTGAATCGTAGGGGAGCGATACTAATAGCAGGTATAAATTATTGAGGCTAAGAAATATAGTTGACTTGTAGAATTTCATAGAAGAGTAGAAATTCGTTTTGAAATTCCATGCGTCGAATGAGAATATAGCGAGATACTGTAATATCAGGTGGACCACGCGATTCAAAAGATTTCTAAAAAGTTATGCTAAATAACGCTTCCGGTTTTTTAAGAAGTGGCTGAGACTACTTGAGCTAAATATATACTCGATTCCTGATAACTTGACAACGTGACGTGCACATCGTAGAGCAAGGACGACGGGGGTATAAAGGATACAATAAAAGAACACGAGGAAAGTACAAAAAGATGAGGCTGAGACTATTACATACAGAACTATCTAAGAAACAATAGGATGCTGCCTACTCCTTTTTTTCTGTGCATTAAAAGAACAATAGGTTTGAAAAAAAGCGAAGCCACGAACGACTACGTACCTTGAGCTTCCATATCCTGGCGAATTCCAGTGGACAGCTTTTCTACTTTCTTCTCCTTTTCGACTTTCTTCTTGACTGTCTACGTATTATTCTTTATATGTACACTTGTATACTACGCGTACTCTTCTACTCTTATCGCTTTGACAAATGATTTATTCAATATCCTCTCTACGACCATGTTCTTGTTTACACGTCCAGTGAGACACTGGCCGCTGTCTGGCTGTCCAAAATTATTATCTAGAAATTCTGATATGACATGGAACGATCTTTGATCTCTTTGTAAGATCTGTTACTACGGGAAGAAATTTTATAATTTTACCGATTTACAGTGTCTATTGGTAGGTACACATGTATGCTTTTAGCTATAGCTGTTATAATAACAGAGTTTTTTTAAATTCGTTTGTTGGTATCAATAGAATTATATCAGTCGATTCGTTGAATATGACGTATGAACTTGTTTGAAATTTCAGAAAAATGATCTTGCGTGTAAATTATATTTTGAATATTTTATTTATTTCTGGTTATTTTAAAAATTCTTAGCATTTGATTAAATAATAAATTCACGTTTAATGGAAATTGTATTATATAATATCCATTGTATATAAATCGTGTTTACAAAAAATGTTTGGTCAATCCGGAAGTCGTATACATGTCATTCGTTAATGTACGTCGGAGCCGGGTCAAAGTACACCTCAGTTATGGTACTGGGTGAGAAAATAAATTGCAAGGAGTATCTCACCACGAGGATCTAGTGACTTAAAAAAATAAAAAAGTAAGCTATAGCGACGTGTGAATGTGATAAAAAAAAATATGAGACGGTTCTAGGCTACAATTTAAATTATATCACCGGCAACCTGTAACACCCCATCTTTATCACAGCGTAGTAACCGGCCTATTATATTTTGATTGAATATCTTGAGAAGTGACGTAAAAAAAAAGTTATGTAGGTCGTATTCGTGTACCGAATCTTATCTTGACATTTTGGAAGTTGAACAAAGAATTTTTATTTTTTGTAAAAAACTAATAATCTTTATATCAATATTTTCGTACCTGAATCTCGTTCGCCGGCTTAACTAATCGTTGTTAGTAAATTGAATCTTCAGGTAATCCGATTGACGTGACAGAATCCTTTGATTGAAGTTAATCTTTTAAATTAATAATTACGATTCGATATGACGATAAGGCCTCTTAGTATTATCACTGGTATCAAAAAACAGGCTTGTAGGGGATTTAAGACTGCGGTTTCGAACCAATCATTAATCGATCGAGATGTCGATCTTTTCCAATATTGTTCATCATGTACGAGTTAAACGACAATCTTACCTTTCTATAATCTGTAAAATATATACTACGTGATTAAAAAGTATAAATATCACCGAGATCTAATTATTTTTATATTTCCATTTCAAAAAAATTATCGTTTTTTAGAATTCTTATTAAGTCCTAATAGTCGAATAACTAAGTTTTAGAGTTTTCAAATTATTGGTGAAAAAAGTGATAATGGCAGTCCTCAAAGTAGCGTTCGCCACTTGCAAGACGATTCGAACGGCACCGTCGTTATTTGTACGTGATGTAATAAAACTCGATAGAAAATAAGAATCATCTGGAAACTTTGAAAAACCTTAATTCTACAGACTAACTCGTGAAGCAGTGTTGTGGTGGAATATTGGAAATATTACGAAAACTTTATTAAACCACAAACTTGGCCGTACACCTTCTCCTGGGCATGGAACAGTATTCACACTCTGATACTGGTATTTCTATTTTATTAGTCATAAAAATTATAATGATAATCTAATAAAAAAATGAATATTGAAAATACTAATGGATCCTGCATTTTATATTTAAGGAAAAAGTTCCAAACATCCTGAACTACATTTCAGTGACATATAAAACAGAAAACATTGCACCTTAGTTATGAAGGAATAGCTGCATCTGAACGTATGAACGTATTTAAACAGATATACGTGCTCCTCTTGATATCGAGTTTTCAAAATTCGATTTTTGAAAATCTGCTGTTTAATTCATTTAAAGCTATTTATTGTTTAATTTTTATGAAAATTTTATTAAATTTACTATACTTCATTGTCTGGATTGTCTAACCTAATATTTGTACCACCTAACTATACTTATTGTGCTTCATACTTGCATATATAGTGCTGTAAATGAGAGTAATTGCTTAGAGCACCCAATCGATTACTCCCACAAGGATAATTTATCCTACATTTTGTACTCATTTCTAGATATCTATTTACTGTATATCTATACCGTCTACTGTACAGCATCTACTAGCAGCTACCAATAGAGTAACATTCACAGCTCCAATAACAATCTCCGATTGCGTCAATGCATAATTCTGTAGAAGTCTAATTGCTAGACTAATGACCTTCATTGATAGCAAGGATTCCTTATTAGGAATTGAAATGTTAAATTCTGTTTCATTTTCTAAGGATACCCGGTACAGTGCTTAGAGATTGGCTTCTCGCTAGATTAGCCTCTGCGCCTTGGTGGAAATTTGCTCAATTAGTTATAGACTTATACCTGCAAGAAAATCCTCGAAACGAATGTGCAGCCCTTCCAATTTATTTTTTCTACTTTTTAACACGAACACCATTTTATCCCATATATACATATATGACTAGTAAGCCTGTTATTTACTATAGTCAAACCGTTTCGCGTGGTTTATATGCTATCTTCGCCGATCGTATCGCTGTAATTATTTAATGGATAAGGCGCAGCACGCGATTTACCCTGAGCCTTAAATTTTTTTTTTATTTTTTTTTCAGTCTTCGTGGAATTAGGGGATTCGCCAAAGTTCACTTTATTCCTCTAATGTTGCCTGCCAATTCAGTTTTCCAGAGAAAATTTATTTATTTTCTATTCCTATCTCTAGTGATTAACACTACTAAACGAAGAAGTCATTGCATTCATAACGGATAATGAAATTTTGTCAACAATAATTTTAATGCCTGATACAATTTAACGTCATTTAGTATGATTTTTAAATAAAACGAGAGATTTAGTATCATTAACTTAAATTTATCCAATTTCAGGTTTTTTATTTGCGCCATGGTAAAAAGAAAGGACCATTCACATTTACACAAGTGGCCATCTAAATACACGAGTAGGCCGGTGCAGAGTGGAACGATATAAGGAGTCAACGTAGAATCAGTTCTAGGTGTCCTTTGTGTTACTAATAGACACACACAGAAAAAAAAGAAAGAGAGAGACAGTGAATAAGAGAGAGAATACATAAATATAATAATTAAATTAAAGATAAAGATACGCCAAAATTATTATACGAATACGATCCTTTCGTGGGTCTTAATATAACCAACTTGGAAATATAATTATTAACGTCCCTTGTATGCACGTGAACTTAGTGAACTTAGAAATTCTCTGAGACTTATGCTTTTAGAAGGGTTCGCCTGTACGTAAGCCTAATTACATAATTACATAATTGATTAAGAGCTCAGACTGTTGATTTACAAAGTATATTGGATTAATTATAATAATCGTCACAGGATGAATAATTTTATTTTTTATTTATGTTATAGTCGTCTTCATATGATTTTCGCTGTTTCCCATTTAATCCAGACCCAGTGTCGCAATATCCTGTCGCATTAAATGAAAGTGCTCTTAAGATTGGAGTAACGTACCATGAATTTCTAAGAGGATCCACCTGAATTTAAGCCTTGATGAAACTTTCCCTGGTTTCTGGTACAACAATCCGTTTATCTCACTGCGATCCTTGGTTTTTGGAACTGGATTTCTTTACTCTGGTAGATGCGCTGTTCTCTCTCTCTCTTTCTGTCTCTCTTATATAAAACATTTGGATCATAAATAATACTGATACCCCGGGGAAGATCCGTTACGACTGTATAGATTGTTATAAAAATAGAATAACGACATCGTGAACAACGACAGGAACAACCATATTACTTGTCATTGACTTGCCATTATTTTAGTCCATTAAGTGAATAATTTTGTTCAATGCTAAATGGAATTAATTTTGCTTATATTATTTTTTACAAAACTACTTAAAGTGGTGTAATGTTCAGAATTAATAATCATGCAGAAACGTAGTCAATCTTTCTCCTGTGAAGAAAGATCGATCGGACTCTTGTTCCCATAATTCTATGGGCCAAAGTGCCAATTGATATTCATTACGATCAAATTGTATAGCTCTTTGCGCATGTTTCTTGATACGGTTTCGTTTTTCAATTCACCCATATCATATAGTCATGATATATTTTAACTTCGCAATATCATATTTTAATTTACAGAATGTGTTAGTGAACGATTTATCATCCATGCATCTTGTCACGTCTAAAGTTTCTAACTGATAAGAAAATTCTTGCGAACGTAATCTCTGTAAATGCATCTTGAATTTGATTCCTATGGCTGAGCACATAATTGAATATGACGCATGGTAACATGCCATAGTCACAAGGGTTGATTCTTTTGAGGCGGAATAGTGGGTTGGCTTCAAGCCAATTTAAACCCTCGAAAAAAAAAAGTTACTTTACTCAGATTTCTATGCATAAGCATCCACATATTTTTTATGGGTGTATATATATACATATATTGTATTTTATGTTATATTTAGGCGTACGTAATAAAAAATTATATCTGCCGTTCTCAGCCTTCTTTGGTCGTCATAAATTTAAATAAAATTTATTCACGAGCGTTAATTTGATTAGTGTAATATTTTATACCTGCCATGTTAAATTATTGAGACAGAGATCAAATATGATTTGTCCACATTTTCTGCTTGTCAATAGTGACTTAATGTGTCTAAGCGTGACTTAGTCGTTACGCTCAGAGAATCCTGAGTAGCATCGATTTCTGATATTTTCTTTTAGTCTGGAAGAAAAAAAAAGTTTCGATATTTCCTCGACCAGCTAGAAAATTTTCTAAACCATTTTCCATAAGTGTCATATATGATCTCTTACCTAGTATTGCTAGTCTGATGGAAAATGATATGAAATGGCCCTACGGTCCTTTTGGGTTTATGTGTGAAAGTTACATCACTCGGAATTCACTTCAGGAGATATCCTGTTTGCGCCATTTTGTCAATATCATGGCTATTATCGTGAAAGTCCTTTCTCAGCAGATATTGAAAAGCTGAACAAGATTTTCGAGGGCTTTCAAAACGTGATAAGATCAGTATCTATAATAGAGAATAAAATTCTTCGAATCACTGATAACTGTTGTGATAATATTTTGATGTTATTTTTATTTTATTTATTTATTTTTTTTCATCAGATTGATCTATGATGCAATTTTATGCATCACAAGGAAATCGTAATTTATAATTGACGTTACCGAGGAGCAAGTAGGCAACTTCTTATGAATCACCTTTGTATATGTCCAGGAAAGGACGTAGACGGGATAACGCATAATCACTCTAATCCGTGACGACACATTGGAATTCATTTAATTATGTTTTTATTTAATTCCCTGAAAAGTTTCAAGGTTTTAGCATAGGACATCTCTGTATTACGGAAATACATGTATGCCCCAAGGTACGTCAAGTGCATCCAGTGCACCGGCTAAGTGTCGGGTTGCGTCATATCGCCTCAGGATTCTGAATCTCCATAGGATTATTGAAGATCGATTACATGTCTAGGACTGGTCAAATCCACTTTTCATTTCCTGTACCAGTCATATGCACATGCATGCACCTACATGTGCATTGGGACAGATAGGATGTATCTAATAAAATACGGAAATGCCCTTCTCGTCCTTCAGCGCTTGGAGTTCAGTTGCAACGCGGTATCAGGATCGAGACGAAGTGCATGGACAGAAGAAAAAACTTATCCAATTAAAATTCACTGTCCTGATAGCGTCAATCTCTTTCGTGGAAAGGCTGCTGTGCAAAATAATTCTGTATATCGTTACTGTACGACAGAAGTGATTTTATTGAATTTTTTATTCAGAGCAAATTTTTGTATTCAATATTTTTTGGAGGATTTTTTAATAGGAGTACTGATAAACGAAGCAAAGAATTTGCCTTTGAACTTATATTACATTCTTTGAGTAAGTATATTGCAGTATCTATAAAAAAATTATTTAAATCCAACAATTAATTTTTATTAAAAAAAGTTATTAAATAAAATTATGAATCGCCATATAATTTTTTACAGGTGTTTATCTGTTGTTCAATGGGTCATGAATGTCATGATGGATTCAAATTAAATATCCAAATGCGAATAGGATTGATAAAGATAGAAATTGCTTGAGGTACTAACTCCTAGGGTTTATTTCTAAAGGTGCTTGGGTACTATTCGAGGCAATTGCTATATCAGGATGACGCTTACAACACGAAACACGAGCAATCCGTTTACACGGCACATAGCGTGCACGTCGTACAGTATAAGGTAACATCGATGCATCCTGTACTTGGATTGGATCCATTTCGATTGGTAGGATCTTCACCTTCCACTTTACACTGTACAACTTCCGAGCTGGTTCAAACTACCAGGGAATTATTGATTGCTCACTCAATAAATACCAGTGACAGTTACCACGTAGCGTCTGTATAGCTGTAAGCACGAGAATTCCTACCTTTAGTCTGTAAGGGATGAAGCTGGAATACTCTTAGGGACAGTGGGTACGTATAACAAGGGCTATGTATACTGTCGGAATAATTTTTAGAATTTAAAATTCAAATTTTCAAACTGATGGACCTATTGAGTTTTTATACTTTCAGCAATAATGTACACTTGGAAAATTATTAATATTTATGGTTTTATAGTACGGAACTCGATTTTCTATGCTAAGAGTCGACTGACACGAGTATTCGAGACGAGACGTCGAGTATTGTGAATGTGTGACTTTGTCACTATATACATACCTACATAGGGAAAATTATACAAGCTGCGAGTCAGAGGCTTCTAGGCGAGTGACAATAATATTTTTCCAACCTTTGTAATCTCGAGGGTGAATGCTGAAAAAAAGTGTTTTATTTTTGGGACGGACAGTAAAATTGTACACTTTTTTTCATTATTGGTTTAACAGGATTTTATTCTTTCATTCCTGTTTGCGGGGCGAATCATTATTGTTGCACTCTGGTTAACATATGGAAAGATCCGTGAAATTACTCAAGACGGTTTTTGAAGAAAAAGCATTTTTTTTTTAATTAAACTGTCGTCAAGTAAATTGATGAATTTTGAGGGGAAAATAGTTTATTTTCTATTCTCAACTTTTCCCAATTTTCCCTATTGCATGACTCTTTTCATGGAAGTCGTATGCTTCTTTTTCCTTTTTACTTATTTCAAAGAATCTCGTCTTACATCCTATTAAAAACTAAATTAATCAGAATTCTACTCATAGATTCCTCTGACATGCCACTCTCCCTACGGATTATAATAATTTTCTGATAATATGTTATCTTGAGATAAATTGAGATCATAATTCGATACGAATTTTTTGAAAATATTTTAAAAATTTCTTTATTTTTCGTTATTTTCATGACCCTCGGCATTCTTCGAAATTTCTCGTTAATTATTTTACAAGGTAGATATTAAAATCTTATAAAAGGCCTATCCCTAACGTTCACCATTTCATCTTGGCCAAATATTAATTATTTAAACATTCCCTTACAGCGTCTTAACAGGCTAACTAATGAAATTCATCGAATTCCATAACTTAATTGTATTAAGAGCGTACCAACCTTCTCACAAGAAAATCCACGTCGTTGCAAATCCTTGTACATTTTTACAAATTAACGCGACAAAAACAGAAGAATTGTTAGAACAGACAGAAAAAAATTAATACCCACCAAAGTTACTTCCTTGTATATTTTTCATGTGGTTTCTTCAACCCTTTGCGATTCCATTCCACGGTAGAAGGGACTTCCCGGATATGAAATCTCGCAGAATTTACAAAGTCCTGGAAAGGATACTAGTGCTACCCTATTAGGAAGTCCCCGAGGAAGAAAAAGCACTCGAGAGATTAGGTAGGTTGGCTTAACTCGGTGAGCCTAAAATACCTTGTGAATTT
>JARPRH010000762.1:448171-461621 GCA_031763665.1 Calameuta haemorrhoidalis
TATTCGATAGGACAGAAGTTAAGGTGGTTTTCATCACCCTCTACTCCATAGTCTTCCTCTGCTGTTTCTTCGGTGAGTTTTTCACATGTTTATTTTGTTCTTCCGCTCATTGATTGGTTAGTGATACTTTTTTAAATAATATTCTTCACTAGCAATTTTTATTACCTTAGTACTCGCGAAATTTCATCCTCGTGGCTGAAACTTTAAAAGCCCAGCTTATCGCTCGACATTATGCTATGTTATTACGTTACGTATGGCGGCTTAAGCTATTCTGCCGTAATAAAGTACCTAATTACCTGTATCGTGCATTGGCCGAATAACGATGCTGCAGCTGACGAGCTTAAGGCTATTAGAATTTCCGTTAATAGGAAATATGAGAAATTCCAAATTTCAACATACAGAGATTTCGAGAGAACACGAAGCTTGATTATTAATCCAAAGTATGTAATCGGTGTAAGGGGATCTTCAAAGTCAATCAAAATTTTTTTAAATTAATACTTATTATTTTGAATTTCCCAATTTTCAGAATCAATAATTGCCACGGTAATGCACACTGTATTATGTATATGGCATTTACACGACGTTTTGGTTGCTATGGGTTTGGCAGTTAGTATAGAAACGGAATTTCATTCAAAGCAGACGAGCTTAAAAGGATTTCAGTCCTGACAATATAGTTTCCAAACGTAACAAGGGTTACGAGAATGGCAATGGGAATCTGTTTATGAGGCAAAATTTTCGCAACTCTGCGTACCAAATGATCTGTCGATTCTCTTAGAAATTGTAGTGTCGGGATATCTATTTCTCACAAGAGACAAAGGCGTTCGCGGAAGTCATGAGAATGCCACCTTAATATACTACCGTATATGACTGTGCGAGGAAGGAAGGACGTATATTTTCGTGAATTAATACTCTGCTCGACTGTAGTTCGACTGTAGTAGTAAATTGATTTTTTTCTATACTCTTTCTATAGATAATTTTCAATTACCAAGAGCGTAAGATTTTGTTTATTTATCATGTTAGAAACTTCGCTTAGAGCGGATTATTACATTATACATCTTTTTTAAGACTTTTTTTGCCGGTAGAAAGATACACGTGCTGTTTTTTATAGACGCGATATTATATGTGTACCAACGTACTTTCGCATTGCTATTGCAAATATATAAATAAATACATTATAGTAGCACGGGAAAAAATATAATCAAAGAAAAATCGAAATAGGAACATATCCTCGAGAATGTCAAAAACTTGTATCACCCTCGTATCAGTTCCTTGTCCGTATTTGCGATCCATACTGTATATTAGGATGTAAGAAAGTTAGTCCAAGGAGGAATTTAAATTTGTAACAAATAAGCTTCAAGGACGGAGACATTAATTGTGACAAAAGTTTCAAACTTGCGAAGAATTCACAAGGGGAGTTACCATGTCCTTAATTCATCTGTATTTACACTTGTTTAAGAATTTCATGAAGTCTCGTAGAAAGATTTGACTTGGAAAGGTCAGTGACTTTAACCAGAATGCGAAAGTTTACATGATCGAATACCTTTTTCTTATATTAATATACTTTGTACCCTAATAACGTTTTTCAAGAAAGCGCGAGGAAAACTTCGTTACTTTCGTGTTTAATAATTTCAATGACATTTAACGAGGAGGGGATATCTAGTTAATTATATCTTTAGTGCGTATTATTACAAGTATACAAAAGGAGTCGTTAAATTCTATCTTAATGAATTTTGACATTGTTTCATATATTTTATGTATGTATATCTGTATTTATTGTTCCCCTTAGAGTTACAAATCCTTTTTCTTCTAAAATGCTATTCCTTCTCTCTCTCTCATCTCCCCCTCTCTCTCCGCACGCATCATCACATAATCCTACTCAATCTCCCGCTTCTCTTTCACCCCTCTTGTACTTCCGCTTCCGTCTCAATCGTTCCAATCCTCCTCTAATTCTTTCGTTCCTTTCGCCTCTTCTCTCTCTTCCTGTTCCCTCTGTCCCCCCTGTCTTTTCCCTCTTCTTATCTTCCTGCTCTCTTTTTATCTATCTTCTTCATCCAATTTTCCCCTTCTCCCTCCTCTCTCAATATCTCTCACGCTCTTTCCTGTTAATTTCCCCCTCCGTCGCTCCCCTTAGATATCCTTCCCATACATGCTCCCAGTTTTGCTCCTCCCCTCCACGTATCCTGCATTTCCTTTTCGCCACTTTCTCCCAGTTCCATGCTTACCTTACCTCATTTCCTAGCCTGAATCTTGTCACTCTCCTCCATCTGCACCCCCCCCCCCCCCCGCCGAAAAGATTTTCGTTTGGTATCTCAGTATCCTTTCCCCTGTCGTCTCCTCGTACCACCTATTGTACTTTGACTCTCTTATCTTCTCCCACCTTTCTTCTCTTTGCCTTTCTTTATCCATCTCCTCTATTGCCTTAAAGTCCATGATTCTCTTCTCCCCACATCTCCCCACCTCTTCCCCTTTTATTCCTCTTTCTCTAAAGAACCCCCCATCTTTCATCCTCCCATTTCGATAACTTTCCTTCTCCTTTTCCTCTTTACACTATTTCCTCTCTACGTTTCCTTGCAGGCCTGCTCCCCTTTCCCTCTGCTAGTTTTCTTTCGAAGCTCCATCCCCTTTTTGCCGTCTTCGTTCTTACTTTCCCTTTTTGTATCTTTCCTCTTGCACCGTTCTTTTGATCCTTTCCTCCACTATCCTTAGCTCCTCTTCCTTCCCTTCCCTTTATCTCTTTCTTCCACTTTTCCATTTCCTTTCACATATCCCCCTCCCTTGCCCCTTCACTTCCTCTAGTACTCCTCTTATCACCCCTCTCATCCCTCTCGTCATCACTGCTATCCCCTCCCCCGCCACCTTTCTTTCTTTTCCCTCCTCCACCGTCGACCCCTATACCTTCTTGCTTTTTCCAAACGACCACTTATCTTCCTTTATTCGCCCTCTCTCCTCTTCCTTCTACTCTTCCTGCCTTTTCCTTTTAAAATCTGCTGTTAATCTTTCTACATTCTTTGCTCTTCCCCTTCTCCATGCCTCATCACAATTCTCCCCGTCCCCGTCGACTTCCGCCATCTCTCGGTAATTATCTCCTCACTGCCTTATCCACTCAGCCTATTTTCTACTTTCACCTTTTACCTCTCCCCTTCAGGTGTCACCCCTGCTCGATCCTCCTCTGCTTGCCTTGGTCCCGCGTTATCTCTTCCTAAACTCCCAAATTACCTTTGGTTCCTATATTACATATATCTTTCATGACGTTTCTGAATTAAAAAGAATCCTTTAAATGCCCTTGAACAATATAACACCGAAAAACGTTTATACAATTACGTCCATTCTAGTCTGATTGTTTCATCAAAATGGCCTTACCTTTGTTTTATTGTGATTAGGGTAACGCGCGCTTTCGGGCGCGATTCAAATACCTATAGCGCTGCAGCCCTATGAACAAATACAGTATCGCACGGCCTACCTATTCTAGAGTATTACAATTTAAGAATAAATATTAAAAGCTCTTGTTTTTCAATTAACTTTTTTTCCATTTTTTTTTATATTTAACGGAGTTTCCAAAACTGGCATATGCTTCGACTTAATATTACTTCATTATTGATAGTCTACATCCAGAAGAGTGTCAATATCAACTTACAGAATTTTCTGTACAAGTATCGATTTTCTTCTATCTTAATAACGAAAAGGTTTTTTTCATAACAGAAGAGAAAACAACGTAAACCTGTCATCTTATAATAGCTCTAATATAACGAGACCTATATCCGGGTGAACTGAAGACGCGGCGAAGATATCGGAGAAAGTGTTTGTGTTTTCAAGATGGCAGAATCCATTGATGTTGGCTATCCTATTGATACCTTTAAAGCTTTCTATACGAATATATGACGACACCATTCATGGTTGACACATGAACTATCTGTAGTGCACTCCAGCAGCAAGCGTGATTATAATAATGTTCCCTTGACATTTAAAAAATATGATTTTGAGAAAATTTTCACGGGTTTTTGTAATTTCCTTTTTCTGAATTAATGTAACGAGGTACGTTGAATCAGTAAACATTTGCAATTTTTAAGTTTCCAATAATAATGTAACGTACGTGGATGAGTTACATATTAGCCAATACGAATAAAAAGTTATTCATTTTCCTACGGCGTTACGTAACTTCATGTACTACAAGATGTGCATTCAGTATTCCAGACACGATCAGCTACTATAGGGCAAACTACTCTGCAGCCATCATTCCGGCCATTGTAGTCACGCGTGATCCAAAAAGGAATGCAGACCTAGTAACATGTCTGACCGATCGTTGCTTTGGTGCACGTACTTTGATATTTGTATAATGATATACTGGCAGTACCGCAGCGCCATTAAATATCTTGACTTTCGTTTAAATTGAATATTTGAATTTAGAGCTTTTCGTATTTCCCATCATTATTCAAACGTACTACCACGTACTGGACGTACTATTAATTTTTACGCTCTTCTATTTTATCTCAAATTTGAATAAGCTTGTATTCTAAATACTTGATTGAATTTTTTCTAAATTATGATTCCTTAACGATTTTCACAATGTACTGCTATGATAGGATTGAACCTGATAGTTTGTTATTTTCCTAAATTTTCAAATCCTTAAATAGTCTGTTACGTCAGATTTAACTGCGTCGTAACTAATCCACGTTACGTAATACAATTTGTAAAATTTAAAATATCGCCAACATAAAGGTAGCTATTGCGAATTGAATTATTATCTTCATCAATTTATCTTCTCACGATCGTTTCGTCATTAATATCTTGGGCGTGTATGAAATATGGAAACACCATACGATCTTACGAGAGTATCCCGTGTGTACGTGTTTCTTAGTAATGCAAGAGCACACGTGTGTTACAAAGTTTTGCTCTTGATTGATTAGATGTTCGATCGACTTGGGAATAATATATAGTGATGCTTTGTGGAATTTATTTTTCGAATCTATATAGTTCTAACACTGAGGTCGAGCTGGCTCACGCTTCCGCGCTATCAGTTGATGGTTTTTCTAGCTATTTCCTGTATGGTATAGATAGTTCTCGGATTGCTTTTGGAATATCCAGGAAAATCTATAGATTTTCTGTGTATGTTTTGGAGGTGCAGTGTTGTGCTATAGTGCAGTACCCACTTAAGTGTCTCTTGGATGCAGTTCTCGGCTTTCACGGATTAGTCGAACTAGGTCTGGTGAGGATTTGTTAATTGGTGAAGGGATTTCGATTTTATAGCTCCAGTTCGGCCGTGCATTTTCGTAACTGTTCGCTCTCGTTCGTGCATCCAGTTAATTTTGCTGATTTTACGCGAATCCAAAGATCAGCACCTACGATTGCATTTCTCGATTTTATGCGCCCCCAAAAATTGACAGAATCCGTTAAGCTATCATCTCTTCTGATAGGTTCGCTCAGAGCTCTCGTTTTGGCGGAGTTCAGATTGTTCCACCTCAACTCGCAGGTCATACTGGCTCGTCAGTTCCCACTGAAAAAAAGAACTGGCTGGCGCCCGCTTGGAGTGCGGATGCATGGACGAAGGTGATGTAGGGTCGGATCTCGGATTTTCGTTATCTGCGTCGAGTTGAGAAAATACGTTGCAATATATGTAGATATATAGCTTACTCATATATAGTTATAAACCACACGTGTTTCATTTTTCTTCTAGTCTCCAGTAAAATAATAGTCTATAGTAATGGGATAACATTTGTCATGGCGAGTATCAAGCTGAGATTTCTCTTTAAGACGAAGTTCCTCCACAGTGACAGTGGAAGGAGCTCGAATATTGAGAACTAGACAGTTTTAAAGTCGAAGTTCTATTTCGTCCTTTTCTGACATCCTTTTTTTTCTTTTTACTGAAATTCTGATATCGCTCGAACGTTCCTTCTCTCGTGGCATTTTTTTTTATATTCATTATACGTTCTCAGTTCTACCTTGATTCTTGCGAGTTTCAGTTTGGAATTCCAAACTGCGAAGTTCACTGTCGCGAAGCTAACTGGAATTAAATTGCGAGCCATTCTAATGGAGGAAGCGCGGATTTCTTATCGATCTGAATGAAAGTATAAATTTAGTATAATTGAAGCATAAAGACAGAGAATAATAATTCAAAGTTTCTCAACATCGATGCTTCTTCTTTTTATCAGTAATATATACAGTTCTTTTCGAGAAGCATCCATAATTATTTTCCGATTGAAATCCTTAATTTCTAACCCATTCGACAAATATTCTTTTGGAACTTCCTGTAGACTGTTCAAGCCTAACTCGTTATTTCGGATGGATGAATTAAAATAATGAGAACCCTTATTGCGCGCGCGCGCTGAATCAGAATTTCATAAACAATAACAAAATTATTTCTTATCTTTACATTTCTAATGTTATTGCTATCTGTGAAAATTCTGAAATCTGGAAATTCATACGCATCGAACAAGGATAGTGACCACTAATCGGCATCGCCAAAATCGATGACAGAATTTCAAAATATTTTGGATACACGGCATGTATCTCATACTGAAGAGATTAGAAAAAAAAATATTATCAGAATTTATTTACTGTCAGAAATTTGCAAAACTTTATCAAGATATAATTTCTTACTTGTCCTGATATAAGGATATCTCTGCACCACATGCACGTAAAGTCAAAAGGAGTAGCTCATGCTTAGAAAGAATATTTTCGAAATTTTTCGAATTCCGTCTCTGTCTTTTTTATATTGCCTGCTATATAACTGACAATGTGAATTGAGATCATAAATACTCTTACTATAATTTACTGTTGCACTTTAGCGTTGCAAAGCAAAGAAATTTTCCCCCCTTTCAAAGTCAAACTGATTTTTCTGAAACGTGCAAGGAATTCGATGATCCTCGACACAGGTATCCTACTTTACCGACAGGACACGTATGATACCTAAGAGATACGTTTGATACCACACGATATAGGAAGGTGATATAGAATTCAAGGAGCGTGATTGCTCAGTGGTCGGGAGCTTTTGCATTTGTCTTTTTTTCTCAGATATATTAAATTTAGAGAATTGTTTAAATTGCTAAGAATTATGACATCGCAGGTCGCATTCTGATGATACTAGATAAAAAAAGACCATAATCAATCTTATCGGAACAGTCCATTAGAGATGGGATATACTGACGCCATGATGATATTTAAAAATTTTTTTGGTCTTTTGATAATAAATTGAAAGTGGGTACATCTGGTCTTATCGTTAATGAAATTATAGAGGCTTTACGTAGACTAGATACTTTATGAGACTCGATAGGATCTATATGATATCACATTTATTTTAACGAAAAATTTTTAATCTAGAGATATTTTCAATTTTCTGAATATACGCATATTCGTTTCGAGGAAAGTTGAGTAATTTTTGTTCGCTATTACTTTTCTCACACTCTTAATGTATTGGCGAAATTTTTTCAAATACAACAATATACCGTGTCAACGAGAAAATAAAACTTTTTAGTTCTGTTGTGTTGCAATATACTTTTTTTTAAACTTATCAAATCACGTGCATAATATCAGTGGAATCGCATACCGTTCACTGTCAAGTATCGTCGGATCGATTCCATATTGAAATTTTTAACGTCACTCAATTCACTATACGGTGTATCCGAGTGAAATTGAGAATATTTTGCATACAGGGTATATACAGTACAAGGTTATTCCGTTTACATTGGAATGTATAGAAATCGTTGATAATATAATAATATACCTTACGCAGAATTCAGTATGCATATTGTAATATTGATAAAATTGCCTTCTTTTTTTTCTTAATAATATCTTAAGTGAAACGAGATGACAGATATGTGTCAAGAAAACTCATATGAAACTACTTGGTCTTATCGATCTTTTAATCCTATCTTATACAAGCTGCAAGTTTCAGGTTAGGCTAGGTCGTTTATTCGAGACATCGTTTGCACTTAATTATAAAATTATTTATACGCTAACAGACAACATTTTGTTCCTTGACAGAGTAATGACGTTTATATGATTTTAATCCCGATGCAAATATCATTTATTTGAACCCATCGAGATATAAACCGATGGGAATTACCCCAGTAGTGAATTTCCTAATGCAATCAATTAATGGATATACATGAAATCCTATTGAAATAATTTCTCATCCATAAATACATATGCATTAAACTATCAGCCTGATCATAATTTTTCGTTCTATTTTCAAAATTAAATATCGAAATGTACAAATGGACATGGATGATCTTCAATAATTCCTTTATAAAAATTTTTTAATTTTCATTTACCTAGGTGTATCTTAAGTTTCAAATTAATATTAAATATTTCACTAATTCAATTGTACTCTTAGAAATTACCGTATTACCCAAGAGAATCCATGTAAATTTAAGTTTAAGGTAGGTTCGTTCCAGTAAAAAATTACAGTTTCAAATAAAAGGTAAAAATTTTCTTATAAGTTTAATCACCGCTCCAAATCCTTTGCTACTCTCATTTTTCACGAACGAATTAAAGTCACATAATTCGCTATTTTCGACCGCAATCACGGACGCTTTCTTTCGCAAAATTGCACGTCTCAATGGGTAAGTTCTCTTTGACCTGCTTGTAGAGATATTTGACGAGGATAATTTTATTTCGAAGAATCGTTACTGCAACTGCATATTACGGTTGGTTATAGAAAGAGCCTGAATGAAAAATTAAATTGGCATCTACTGTACAGTACCGACGCATAGACTTTTTAATAACTTTTGTCACATAATTACCATTTATGATTGCAGTGTATGGTTGTGATTTTATTACGTTTATGAAGATAGAATACATTTGATGGATAATCTGTGACCTTGATGGATAATCTGATCCTGAATAATCTGTCAAACGTTTATTTTGTATATTATAGTAGACACACATCTCAAAATTAGTTTAGAATTTTTTTGTATTATTATTCCTTACTGAATCTATATCCGAGCCTGTGTTATTTTGTCGGATATGAATTTCTCAGAAAAATTATTCATTTTTGGTCCATGTTATTCCCTAAAGGGATAAACAAACATATTCTTTTTTTCATACCCCAAGGACCGTCTAAGAGATTTGAATAACAATTACCATACGCATATCTTATTCTTTTTCACGCAATATAATTTTTGCATACGGAACAAAAGAAATTCAATTTGGACGAAAAACTTTACCTACAATATGAATAAACGAAAAAACGTAAAATCGTTTAACTTGAAAGGTATTATTTTTATTTTCCATTGTGATTCTCTCATCTAACTTCATGCCACGCAAACGAAATTAATTATTTTTATTTTAACAATTCCGTTCTTTCTTATTTTTCTTAAGATCTTCCGCGAATTTGCATACTAAAAAAAAAGAAGCAATGAATTTAGTTTCACGATGTCATATGCCAAAGAAATTTTTCTCCTGCAATCCTAAGATCCATTATGCAAAGGATAAAGAAGAAGTGTTATCGTCCTTGAGGGTCAGAAATTAAATGTTATCGGTCCATATAAAGGTTATTGTTAATTCCCATGTTGTCTATATTGTACAAGAACAATAATTCTGTCAGGAATATTCGAACATTAAAAATCATTCTCATTTCCAGACCGGAAGTTCTTCTGAATGCATTCAGTTTGGTACGACATCTGGTCTGATGAAATACTGTTAGTCAAGAGGAAATTTAATTTTAAAAATGAATTGAATACATACAGACATACATATATATATACCTTGTAGTCCAGATGATTTGCCGAGATTATTAATTTTTTTACTCTGCACATTATTTACTTCTTTATCCCTCATTTCCAGAAGTATAATAATTTCCATTAATCAACCTTAGATCAGAAAAATATTCGCGAAGTCCATACTAGATCAAAAAATCCCTCTTTACTTATGCCAGTCTTATTTACTATTTCACTAAGTAGAAGTGACTTCAGTTTTCAGTCAGATTCAATTTCGTCGGCTATATCTATATAGATTGCTATTGTATAATATCAACCACGTAGAAAGTTTGACGAAGTTTCAGTACGTTACTTCAACGGACCGTGTCGAGGATATCTCGACCATATCATAAGCAGGTATTGGTTTCTATGGTGTCTGGAGATAACTTAAAGTCTGGTCCGAATCATGTCGCAGCTGTAACAGTCAAGTTTGTAACTCACGCGAGTCACAAAGCATGCGTTATGCTTAGTTTATAATTAGAAAGTTATCGTTGTCACAATGGCGAAAAATATTTGCGTCTAGCGAATATTCTCAGTTCAGAATAATGTTCCTACGCATATTCATGCGTGACTAATCTAACCTAACCTAACCACGGTCAGTCGCTGCCGGCTGTCCTTGTGAATTAACTAAATAATTTCGCATTATTGCAAATACAAACTTGTAACGTTATATATGTTTCTTCAGTTACTTTTTTTTCGCGTGGAACGGAATGGCGTGGTTTTTTTTTTAGAAAGCTTCGCTTTTATTTTCTTCCGCATTTTCGCATGCAAAAAATTTTGGCATCACATTTTATCATTTGTTAACATAAAGTCCACAATCCCCCGGGTACGAGATTTCCATGTTACCCCATTTTCGTTTGTGTGTTAATGGGTCAATATACATATATTTCATGTAATATCTTTCTCCACGAGTTGAATGGATTTTTTTAAACACTTTGCATAAAATGGAATCGTTAAAAATAAGTCACACGTTGATTTTCATAAAATTATGGAAATATAGGCTAGAATAGAAAAATAAAATATAATTTAGTAGAAAGTCATGCACATGTATAATTTAGAAGAAAAATTAAATGAAACGCCACGTGTGGCTTGTTTAAGACTTCATTATTTTCGATCTGTCAAATCAATACGTTCGACTCGTGAATCGACTGTATATCTGACATAAATGTGTAACAATATATCATATACACGTACAATGTATATAATGTACTCTTTAGCAGCCAGCAGCTTTTTCCAATGTTAATCCATTTAAAAAGTTCGAAATTCTTCGAGAAAACTTGAAGATCTTAAAGATCGAGACGATCAAAATTGTACTGGTAGACAATGGGGGATGATACTTTTGAACTTTTTCTTCGTCCTACCAACGTCTTTTTTTTTATTAACCAACTTCCTTACTCACTCACGTTCTTATTGTCCTTCCAGCATGTGGTTATCAAAATGTACTGTCATTATATCACGAAAATAAAATTTAAAAGAAAATGTCACGGTTATACATACATAAACGTGTAATAACTTTTGTAAATACGTATTAAAAGTCTCAACGATCAACGCACAGCGTTTTATTTAAGACCGGATGCGAAATCCGCATTGCTGCGCCAATAAATCACAAGGGAGTGTAATTAGACTGAAACAATTAAAGTCGCTGAGAAAAAGAATAAGGTGTACGACTACAATAGATAAAACGAAGGTGGTGTAAGGTTGGAGGATTTTGTACGCGACACCGGACGTCGTATAAATTTCCTTAATTGTGTCGGTTTGCGGATTCGGAACGACATTATAATTAACCCGTAGTGAAATTTTTAAAATTTTATCTCAAATTAATAGACTTTTTTTCAAGCACCGTCGAGTAGGTTAAATTATCGCTGTTAGACGCAACTCCGATTAACGTAGCAGCTATTAGTGATTCAGAATGTAAGGCGATAAAATTAGCTAGACTTCTGCCTTATTAAAATTTTAACGGATGGTTTTAATAACTCACTGACATTGTTACGTCTGCTTATTAGATTTTGAGGTTATTTTCGAACTATGTAATATCGATCTAAAACGACAATACCAAACTATTATCAAAGCCCTGAAAGGATAATCCTCGTGAAAGGGTCGCCAAATCAGAAAGTAAATCCTGTGTCTGGATGTATTCACGATATCCATTTATCCAAGTTCTCGTATAACTGAACTGCATTGGGATAATTGAAAAACCTAGACTACTATTGGCTTCTACGCTTCCTCTAATAATTTCTGTTCGATTAGTTAGTACATAAATCCGAACGTCAAAGTATGAGGAAAATGTTGATCGCGATTTAAAAAAAAAATTTAATTTCTTGTTTCCAAGTAATTTCCAACTATTTTCAAGTGGTAAATAAAGTGTATAACGGATGAGAGGAAAATTTTAAACGTTCAATTTACCCGCATGTCACATATACGCTATTATTTGTCTTGTTTAGCGATATCGTTCAGAATTATTGATTTTGCACAGACACAGTGAGAAACAGATGAATTAACAAAATTACACTAGTAAAAGGTACTCTGCAATTTGTCAGTGATATAGTGATAACTTTAATCGATACAAGTGAAGATGGTACAGCGGAATATAATTTATTTTAATAATATCAACACATAATGACGACTGTTATTCGTTAAGTTTAATTAGTGAATCCGTTAAGTAATCGAACTGATCGGATTGGACTTTTTGTTATTAAATACAAAAGACATGACGGAGATCGTTAACGGAAATCAGATTATGAAATAAAGAATTTCTAGGTATCTGCTCAATATAATATTATAGAGTGTAAGTACGTTATAGGTACGAGTGAAGTTAGCGACAGTAACAGTATCAATGTATACTGATATAAATACCATGATTATTGAATCAGGATTTACTTCTTTATATTTCCTTTTTTTACATATGGCCTTAAGAGTTGCTTTCAGACATTATAAGTTTATTCAGCATGGGAGAAACGTTCTTTACATAATTTTTTTTTAGCTGTTTGAAAATAAAAATATATTCATATATAAATATATCTTATACAGACGAACTAGTTTTTTATACAGTTACGCGCAATCGAATAAAAACTATACGCCATGTCGAAACATCCAAATGAATTCCCATGCTTTTTTTTAGGCATGGCGTTACCATTAAAATAGTATCCACAGATATTTCAGACTAATTTTCCTGTGGCCGGATTCTCATATACTTTTCATGGCGGAGGTAAAAGTTTTCGGTACATTTCCTTGTCCGCTCATCAATACTTATACCTCGAGTCCCACTGTAGAAGAAAGAAGCGCATCTTTACCAATCATAATAAGAATGGAAAAACCTAACACTTCTGTCAGGGCAGTCTACTGGACTTTTATGGAATATGGCGCGACCTCACCAATTATAATTTAATGGTCAATAAAACCCTATGGACACGATCCACTTTTCTCAATGGTCACAATGGTAACCCCGATTAAAATTTTATAAGCGTTGATAATTATGTAACTGAAATATCAGGGTTAATAAACATTTTCTTCATGTCACCAAAATATTTATTTAAACTTCCTTTACACTCCTATGCAAATCATGTAGCATAAGGGACATTATATCTGTAGATATTAGTAGATTCTGGATTGCACGCATTATATATCTATTGTAACGTATTTTTTCTTAACTCGATACCGATAGCGAAAATCCGAGAACGTACGATCTGCGAGAACCAACCTACGTTACCTTCGTCCGTCCACCCGTCGTTCATGCATCCGCAAGCCAGGCGGGCGCCAGC
>JARPRH010000762.1:468983-482941 GCA_031763665.1 Calameuta haemorrhoidalis
CCCACGGCAGATTCGAGCACCTCGACCTTCACCAAACCATAACGAAATCGTCCGAGAGCATTGGCATATCTACGCTACCCAACCCGAGAGCATAGTTTCTAATCAGGGCGGCGACCCGAAGGGAGCCGGACATCGAGAACGAAAGCTGTATCCGTAACCGGAGTCGCCTTGTGACCGTGATTCAAAAAATCACGTCACACTATATGTACATGTATATGCAATATAGACTTTTACTTTTTTCATTCAAACGGATATAACGCTATTCCTAGCATACCTGTGTTCAATTTAAACTACATGGGAACAAAGTATTGAATGTAAGTTATTCAAATCAATGTTAAAATTCCTGATGAACGACTCTCCCAGAATTCTTATTTTCGTTCTAAATTTCCAGTTGACGAAGCGTGCAATACCCTTGAGATGAGATATCCGTGTATCCCTTTGGTATAAAAACTCTGATCACATGTCAAATATTTGTGGTTGAAAAATTTGTGCTCTTTGAATGATCAATGTAAAATAACGAGAGCGAGCCTTTGGCATTTTAATGGAATTTAACCTGTAAATTCGTGGTACGAAATCTGGAGTGTGAAATTTGAAATTATCAAATTTCAAACGTGGAATTCGCAGCGAAAAATTGGTTATTTTAACGAAAAATAGGAATCTTAAAATGAAGTATAACGTATTTATTTATAACATTACTTTGATTGCCGTTATGATTAAATAAAATGACGTTTTTACTATCTGACCATAATTTCAATACGTTTCAATCTAAGCCGCTTATCTTCGACTGTTTTTTTTTTTATTCACTACGCTTGTTACTTGCCTAGAAGTCTTGCCTGGGAGAATTGTAAATCCAACCAAATTGGCTGACAGTTTTGGACGATGAAACAATCAGTTTTGAATATCAAGGGGTAAAGGGAAAGTCTTTGTTTTTATACGGTTTTGACTAGAAACTCGTGCGTCATTAATTATTTGGAAAATTACAAAAAAATAATTTTACCCATCCAATACACTTTGTTCTTGTGTCATCGTCCTTAGCAACGCCCTTCCACTTTTTCACGTAATAGGACTCCAAATGACGTCACGCGACGTCCAAACATTATTTAATTAATAGTAGGTACTTATATGGTACCATGTATATACCATGTATATGTATAATAGCTATGTATGCTTTAAAATACTTACGACGACGTAAAATTTATATGTTCATTATTTACAGTATGCAATGGTTGGCACCCTTGCCCATGTGACACTGTACTTTGACAGTCTCGATGAATGTCCAGGCCGAGAGCAATTTTAGGTACGTTGCTCCTGACGATGCTCTCTTTGCATATGACGTATAGGGAAAAGGTCGTATAATAATAAGCCGGCGACACGTGTGGCTAATGTCAGTCGATAATACTGAAGGGCCTTAACGATGAGGCTTACACCGGTAACATCCCCCTCGAGAATCGGAAATCTCAATGGATGACTTAAGAGGGGGCAACATTGGATAGGATTTATCGTGTATTTTTTTTTCTTTTTTTTTGTAATAAAAATTTCCTTCCTGCCTGCGTAAGAGGTTTTTTGACATTTTTGCTATTTCTTTTTCTATATATCTCACATATATAGCGACGCATTATGGGGGGTAGTTTCTGTATTGGGAAACCTAATAATGATAATAGTTAAAAAAAAGTCTATATGTAGATTTACCTTGGTTTTTTAAAAAATATTTTCTCAAAATTTTTATTACTCCAGTTGCCTAACTCCTTTGACGGCATATCTGTATAGAGCATTGACATTGATCTGATGGCCATATGTAATTTCGAAACAAATTCGTTGTAGATCTGGTTGGCTCGTTAGGGAATAATTTTTATAATCAGTTTAAGGGACCATAAGCTAATCAAGAAGTTCTTATATTACGACCGTATTGAAGTAAACTGGGGGCTAAAATTCATTTTTCATTGGATTTAAGGTTGAAGTATTCCCATTGGAATAAGTAAAAGGATAATAAGTTTAATGTTAGGGTTTTGCAAAATGTATGGAGCTTCTGGAAGAGCCATAAGAAATTCTAGTAAGGAAAAAAAAAACTTCGCGAAGTCAAGAGCGTCGATTGTGTTTTTTCAGTATTTTTAGAGCGACAAAGTAAAAGTTTTTACTCAAAAAAATACTTTTCACGCCTTTTCCTTCCTACCTACGTTGATTCGTTTCACGTGCAAAAAAACTTGTAAATGCCAAGGGATGATCAAAAGAAAAAGGACAGACTGAAGAATAAATGTAAAAAATAGGGAAAATGATACAAAAAGTGAAAAAATGAAAAAAAAACTTAACGTACTTTTTATTATAATAATACAGTTGACTCCATTCGGATGTAAATTCACAATGCATCTACAGAAATGACCATTGGATACTTCCACCGTATAAGTCCTCAAAATAAAAGTTCAGTCGCACAGTTGCCAAAGCTCCTGGAAAAGCTTTTGGGAAGTGTCGTGAAAAGTTCGCCTGTCTGGGTTAAGATTTGCTTAAAATAGTGGAAAATTCGTTCCCTCGACGCGGGAAGATTTAAATTACGCGCCGAAAGTCTGTTTGAATTCGCACAGTGTATTTCTTGGAATCCTTCTGAATCATTCTATCTGTAAGACTGTAGAATATTTTTTCTATCTTCTCATATTTTTTATTTCATTCTAAAACGAATTTCGATGCACTCCTTCTTCAAGGAATCGACCGACCGAGTTTATTTCATGGAACGAGGAATGTGGTTTAACGAACTAGGAACGTTTCCGGAATGCTCAGTGAGGGAAGACATCGGGATAAGTTAATCCTTTTTCGTTTTACCTTCTCTTCCTTTTCTTTGTGCTTTCTCCAAATTTATACTCTTTTTCTCTCTACCGGTCTGGCTATTCCCATAATATCTGCAATGTCTGCAAAACCATCGAAATGGAAATGTACGTACTATATGCCATTATAAACCTTTCATTTGCGAAAACAATGATTGCCCTGAAAATGAACATGTAAATATAAATGATCAGTTCGATTTTAATCTGGATTAATAGCTAAAACAAATCCCACTTGTTTTTCTCCCACATTTTGTATCGCATGTCAATTATTTGAACATCCAAATTATAATAGCAAAAATTGTTTCATTTCACTGAAAATGACATCATATAGGGAAAATACTGTAAGGATAAATCTCATAGCGAGCTTTGTAATCTTACCATACGATGCCAGTGTATTTTTTTTTAATAAGACCAGAGTATTGAAAATGTCCTCTTCAACCGATTCAATTCGTTTTCTGTTCGCCGTTTCCAGCGGTTTCTAACAAAATAAATGTTTGCCTGATATAAATAATTCCTTTTGCTTTTATTCGGTATTTTCTATTATCTCTTCCAAGCACGCATGCATCTTATTCCTAAGTAATCCATACATCGCGTTTACCCTTATAAAATGCTCACCTTCCCGGTGAATAAATCTTCTTCAAGAATACACGTAACAGATCAAAGCCTGAAAGTGTATCAGTATAAGAAACATTCATTTTGAAAAATTTATCCTCACTTTCTTGCGTCTGCATGATATCTGAATCTACGAGGTATACATATTTCATCCTTATAGAATTCCTTTTTCTCTCATCTTATTTTATCAACAAATCCTAAATAAAAGCAGTATTATATCATGTTTCTCTTCGTAAGATTTTTCAATGACCCCGTATGAGATAACCTAGAATACCAAAACCCCAGTAACGCGTCGAGGATAACGTATCGAAATGTGCATATCAATGAAATATAGTAATTTTATAAAATGATATATTTATCTCAGAATGACCCAGTCATGATATGTATCGCATTTGCGTTATCAGAGATACCAAATGCACGTAGAGAATTTTCAATCGTTAAAATCTGTTATGGCCAGTCTTAATTTCTACAGGTCACAGGATTTTCGTATGAAGGAAGTATAGGTAGAAAAAAAATTGTAATAAACTATCTCGCTGGACATTTTATCCAACGTATCTATCTCACGCTTCCGTATCGACTTTTCATGTCACCCCTTTGCCGCAGCAATTTGTTAAAAACCAGATAGTATCCACGTCAATGGAGTTTAGATCGATTTCATAGGTTACTCGCAATCCCATTCGAGTCATTGGTATTCCGAAAGTCCAAGATCCACTAAACACGAAATGTTCATCTGTACTAAAGAAAATTCAATTCTTCACTCTTCGCCATTTTCGCTTCAATGCATGAACAGGAATCTTGAGCAGACCCAAGTTAGACGCAAGATGCATCTTCAACTCAAAATCCATTTACGTTGGTGACCCTTTGAAAATTTTCAACGTTACCGCTTGTATAGTCCAACTATAGGAACTCTCATGACAATATAGAAAATCACATTCCTCTTTGGGATGACTAAGTAGTATTGTTTTATGATTGAACGAAATCGAGATTTATGTTCTTAGCATACACGTATCAGATATCAATATCCAATTCTCGTGACTCTCCCAGTGTTACTGAATAATAATCCTATAGGATTATTTTAAACGTGCATTTACCTAGCTCTGATCCCGTGAAAATAGTAATGGTTTGTTTCAATGATATTTACTGAGTAATCATTGCTAACCACGGACCATGGTGCCTTAAGCCTTTCCAGTAGGTACCCAAATGCGTTCAGACAGAATAGTCCCTTAAGGATTACTTCCGGTTTACGAAGGTCGGTAATAGCATCATGTTCCATGATCAGGCCCTATTTATAATATAAATAAGTGAATAAATCTACTAAATTTTTAAGAGTGTTCTACATATATCTAATGCTATCTCTTTTTTCAAACTGAACCCCCCATATAACATACAGAAGTATCTCGGGGTATCGTGTGAATCCTTGACTTCATGGTGCTTCGTTTGCCCTAAGGGTATTTTGCAGACAAAGCTCGTCCAGGAACAATATTTTTGCTCGATACCTTTGGGCAGTGGATAGATCTATTTTTTAACTTTTTTCTGTCGTTATAGGGATGCCGCATGTGAAAAAAAAATAATTAGGAAATAATATGAAATAGGCACTTTAATGTATAGTTTCGGCTCAAACTAATGCTTTACAACGTACTGTAATATAAGTTAGCCACTGGATTTTAAAAATAATACGTCATTCTCACTACTAGCAGCTGGACTCTTATTGTTAGTGTAACTTGCAACTTTGGGTTGCATCAGTGCATTTTGCTGCAACGACTCAGCCGGCCGTTTTCAGAGTTCACATTTTCGCGCAGCTGCTACCCAATAAATTATCGCATAGAAAGGACCTGGTGTCAGAATATGTGGTATTCCTCGTAACCTTGACTGTATATCTATATACGTTTAGATACATATACATATGTTGCACTACAATACAATATATTGCATTGGGAATATCAATCAGGATAAAGTTTGGGAAACCAGCCAGCGCCACTCATGAGAATTACGTGAACGGGACGTTTAATTGAAACTTTTGCAGGACATCCCAAAAGGTGATATTTATACAAGACTAGTGTCGCAATTTTAGAAACAATTGTATATATGGAAACTACCACAGGATTCTCGGACAAAATAACAAGCAGAATAAAATTTCCACTTGTCGAATGGTAACAGAGAAATCATATACATTTACATTGTATGAAATAAGTACTACGTTTCAGTTTTTTTTTCATTTTCATTAAAATGACTTTCTAGTAAACGTCTCCATTCTTTAGTAGTTTTTCTTCATATTCCTACAGGACTCTCAAAGGGTTTCCCTTTAAAGCAAGGATCTCATCGAGCACGTCGAGCTCTCAGTAATTCCCGCTTCCACCTTGGACAAATATTCTAGTACGTAGAAGCTAGTACTAGCATACATAGATGACATTGTTGGAATCCCATACCTGCATTCATGGCTAAGAACGTCAGTTAACCAAGAAAGAAGAACCTGACTCGATAAAAGGAACTAGACGGGAATAACAAGAGAAAAAGTCGATCAACGCTGAAGAATGAGTTGAGAAGCAGAGCAAATAGAACGTTGTCAAAATATGATACTCACTGGAAAACCTTTGAAATTATCACAGTAATATGTTGCATCTTGCTAGGAGTGTCAGGCAATATTACATGGAGTCTATCACATGAAGTTGATATCATGTCTCTCTGTGTTTTCCTTTCTTATTTTATCTTTTTCTTTCAATATCTCTCTGTGCATTCATGTTCATCGCCTAGCGACATCTAGCGGAATAATATCCGAACCTCTCGAGTAACTTGGTACTCTGCTTACTTACAATTCCCCGCGACTGGATAAAATTCATCTTGGCAGGCGAATGAATCATGTGTTGTACCCCATGTAATTTGCATACATCAAGAAACTGAACTTGATCTCTCATATACGGCCAACACTCTAGCTTCATATTTTCATAGACGTATCTCATCTAATATTTTTATATAGACGAATACATCCAAAGTATCTATGCTTAGTGGAATTTTCCATATTTCTTTCAAGAACAATATCGTCATAGGAAAGGATAAATATTCGCAAGATATAAGGTAATTTTAATGTCACGTCTGCGCTGAATGTATTTCAAAGCGAATCTTATTAATCTTAGATGTGATATTCGCCTTCTATGCGTTGGCTATGTATGATATCGCGCACGAATAATATATATAAACAGCAACCTAACTATTTAACGAGCGTAGGAAAGACCGCATTGCAGAGTATCCCATGTGAATCCAGGCTCCCCCCTAGTAGGAAATTTGTTAAAGGTACAAAACTACCGAAGCTCTCATGTGATCCCAGGACATTACTCTATTAGACACTTACAAAAGAGGTTAGACAGACGGGTGAATTATCGCGGGGCGGTAAAAAAGTCCTTGTTTACTCGAAATAGTGGATTCTTATCGCGGATCCAAGACGTAGACACATGGCTCTCACATAAGTTTCATTTAAATCAGACTGTCTTGTTCGTACGCGTTATAAATATCCAATCTCACAGCACTGTGAAACATTTCGAGTTGCGTAACGCGTAGCACGCACTTTGTTTTACGTAAGAACTTCCCTCTCTGAGAAATTGTTCAAGTTTTCATTGTCCTGCTTAACTTCATTAAGAATCTGTCGATATCGTACAAAAGGCATGTTGCATGCCGTTTCCATGAAACGCCGATTCTAATCACGCTCACGTGAAAACGATACGGAAAACTTCGTCACTAAATATATTAGGGTCCTTTACAAAGGACTGCTTGAAAATTTATTGTAATTCTTTACGAAATTTAAACGATCCTCGTTACTCTCAAAATTTATTCGCCACGAACGTTCAATGAGTCACTCGGTATCATTTTAATAATGTTATTCACTGAATATCACATGGCCCTTTATACTGGTAGTACCCGCGCTCCCTCAATAAGATTTTCCCTAGCTAATATTTAACATATCTCTCGTCAGAGAAGAACAGGTTTCCCAGAATAGCCCAAATCTTATCCGACGTGCCTTCAAGTTTGATTCCGTCGGTCATGCCTGCTGCTGTGCATGAGTGACATATTATTTTCCCTGTGTATAAGGGACAAATTTTATAATGTACAATGTACAAAAATGATAAAGATTCTCTTGAAGTTTACTGTGTATTGTGTAACCTACGAGAAGATTTTTAAATGTTAGGCACTCAAATTTACTCTTTGGTAATACGAATTTCCTTATTTTAACGGGAAACGTCCTTGGCTCCCTAATGAGTAATCCTGGTGTTAGAATCATGCTTCTACTATCATTACTCAATAGTCTTTGACTGATGATAACGAAAATCTCGAAGCTATATTAATATCTTCAGAGATACCTTTTGCAAGAAGATTACGTAAGGTATTTTCGTTCTCCCCCTTCCCTCCTTGTTCCTGGAAAATATTGAATAATCCTTCAAACTTTGACAAAGTTTCGTCTTAACTAAAATTATCCGTTTCACCTGCTCTGCAATCCTTTATGGGCGACTATAATTTATTGGAAATTTCCTACAGAACGATTTAGTTGAGATCAGAAGGAAATTTTGGAAATTATTAACGACGGCGCTATATTCGTACTCTCGTGAACTGAATATTCCGTGCTCACGAACTACAGGATATTGTAATACAATTTCGAGAAAACCAATTGCACTGGATGAATATGCATTATATGAATTGCAGAAACAAATTTTACGCTACGGATTGGCAGGACGCTGTGCGGTGGAGAAAAAAAAATTTTGCAATTCCACTGTAAAATATTTCATCCCTCGCGCACGTTTCTGCCGGTAATTTATATTTGCAATTATTAATGCGACCCGACCAGTGCGAATGGACCATACGATATACTGCTGTACTGGCTTGTGTTCCTTATTGTTTTTCATGATCTACAGCATATTGGTCACTGATGAGTCACTGGAGAACGATCGTCAATAAGATATTGAGTATTCGATTAGAAACTGTATTAAATTGTGTTTTACATGAAAATTAAAAAAAAAAATTGAACACGACTCGTTCGTTGAAACTCTTTGATTTTTCTTGTCGCCTTTAGTTATTTTTAGTACGTTTAATTATCCACGCAACGAAAAAACATGCAGGCTGTTACGTCACGCGTCACACGTATTTAAGCTTTGAAGTACTTAATTTAAGATAATCTCTTTCGTTTTGATTTTAAGTAATACTTTGATTTGACTGAGTCGTAGAAAATTGTTACAGAAAAAGTATAATGCTGACTCGATTTGCTGAAGACAATAGGCAATGCATTGCTAAATTGGATTGCTGGGTAACGAATGGCAGAAAAATGAAAAATTCGTTGAGTCGTTGAACGTTAAGTAATTTAAGACGAGGAAAAATAATGGCGTGAGACAGAAGCTGGCTTTAATAAATTGTCAAGCAACGTGACTCCGGAGTACCATTTTCAAGAAGACGTATACATCCTTTATGATTAAAAGGAATACAGTATTAAACATTCCTGATATAATATTTAACTAGAAAAATTGAAATTTTTCAAATATCCCTTGTAAAATTGCGTTCTACGTGAATATCAAAATTGTCAGTGTCACTATTGTTCGACAAACGTTGCTATTAGATTTTTATCAAATTTTTTTTTACCCAGGCCTTATACGCATAGCACAGTAGAATTTCGTAATTTGAAAAAGCAAGAAAAACGCGTGGAATTTCATGGTTAACGAATTTTATTAAATTCCGCAGATGAGTGTAGCGAGAGGACAAAAACATTCAATGAACCTCGTCTGTCTAGAATTATAGCGAACTGATTTTTATTTTCCACAGTTTTATCTCCTTGTCACAATACACAATGCAGCACGACGATTAAGATGTACATTAAAAATAAATGTAGCTTACAAATGTATGTACCCAGCCTTCCTATAGCGAAATCGTATATATCAAGCAAAGCGGAAGTAAACGAAGTTTAAATTACATCTATAAATATTTCAAATGCGAAGCAGCTACTTTCTCATTGAGCAAATGAACTCGAGTACGTCGTGTAAACTTCGTTCATTCTACGTCGCGTCAAAAGTAAAAAAAAAAATTCAATACTTTTAACGAAACTCTGAAAGTCATGTTTATGAATAATATCAAAATAATATTAGGCAGTGATAGCGCTAATTAAGCAAAAGTTATAAATATTAAAAAAAATGAAATACATAAGATCTGCGGCTTTTAGTATTTGATTCTCTTATCAGATGGTACCACTCGGTGATTTTCGTTATTTAAATAAAATATACACTTCTTCACTTTGTCTTGACTTTTTTTCTGCGTGAATTATGTTCAACTGCCTTGAATAAAAATAGGAGAAGGCTTGGTTCATGTTTATGACGTTAAAAGCTACATTAATTTTAACATTTCCATATTTTGTGATAAACGTACAAATAATAGGGATTGTTTTTATAGCTCTCACTAGAATCTGCTGACTCGCTGTTGTGTCAGACTTTGTGAAAGATAGACTTAAAAACTGGATCTAATAAAACTTTTGGCTTCTCAAACTCTGGTGGTCATGGGATTTTAGAAATATTGTCTAACGAGAGTTTCTAAATAACTTCCTTCTTCTATTACTTTCTTTGACATTCATGTCTTTAAATGTCGATGCATAAAAACAGATTTATGTAATTCAGCATGTAACCATAATTTTTCTTGGAAAAAAAAGTATTTTACAAGAGCAATACTTTAAAATAAAGTCTCTGTCGTGGAGTGAGATTCATAAAAGAAATATCCGATGGACATATGTAACCAAATTATGACAAAAAAAATTATTCTCATCGGTCCTAAGGGTTAAAATCATTTTATGGTACATTAAAATTCTTTTAACAAAGCTTTCACTCGTAACTCAGTCTCCCATTTATATCGTGAGAGTTGGTGAATTTATCAGTGAGACCTGTTATTTTATACTGCTGTGCAATTTCATACTGTTTTGATCCTCCGTGAAATTGGATTTTTCCAAAAATTATAATTCATAATATCAACTTTAATTCTGACTTTAAGTAATTCCATAAAAGTCATCCACTCCTGGAAACTTTTCCCATATATAACTTAATGCTACCCTTCTTAGTATCTTTCCGCACTTACCGCATCTAATGTGTCCGATTAAGACAGAAATAACTGTCAGAGTGATAAAGGTTTCTTTGTCAGCTAGTGGATGTATTAGATCTGCCATTCCCAAAAAAAAATCTCCTCTCGGGTGACTTATTTCGCAGAGCAACGGGCACTGGAATTCCTATAGGAGTTTCCCAGAAACGGATAAATCTATTCAACATTGGGATTCCGAGGGGAGTAGATGATCGAAATAAAACAAAAATGTAATCCCTGTGTCCATCTTGTTTCAGGTAACCTATTGGTGATCCTGGTGGTCTCGTTCTCACGTCGACTCCGCAGCATCACGAACTTCTTCCTGGCAAACCTTGCGGTTGCTGACCTCTGCGTAGGGATATTCTGCGTCTATCAGACCCTGACAAATTACCTTATGAATAGCTGGCAGCTTGGTAATTTTCTCTGCAAAGTCTACATGTTCGTCCACGCGCTGTCCTATACAGCGAGTATAATGATCCTGGTAGTAGTATGTTCGGAGCGATATCTGGCTATTGTACACCCTATGAAATGCCGGGCGATGTTAACCAGGGGTCGTCTCAGAATCGTTATCGGAGTAGTGTGGCTCCTGGCAGCCGTTTATGCATCGCCGAGATTCATTTACGTAGAGACGATTAACAATGAGCTCAAAGCTGGTGGTGTGGACATCATCTGCACAGCTAATATGAATAAGCACAATAAGAAAGTCCTGGACGCAGTCAATCTGATATTCCTCTACTTGCTACCGCTCTTCCTGATGTGCTGCCTGTACACGAGGATTGCCGTGGGTCTCTGGAGAAGTGGTGCTACTCTAGGAGGACCTGGTCTAGTCGCCAGAGCCAGAAATGGCCGAGTCCACCACGTGCACACATCCAGCAGAAACGTCCTCAGGGCCAGAAGAGGAGTGATAAGGTAAGCTTATCTTGAAATTTGTATAGAAAAAAAGGGTACCATGAAAAATGCATAATTAAATTGTTAATCTTTAATTAATTTTCAGAATGCTTATCGCCGTAGTGGTTATGTTCGCTATATGCAATCTTCCGCAGCACGCCCGAATACTCTGGCTCCACTGGGACTCAAATTATGATCCTACGGCAGACTTCAGCACAATCTTAACGGTTTCGACGTTTCTAATCTCCTACATGAACTCCTGCTTGAATCCACTCCTCTATGCGTTCCTTTCGCGGAACTTTCGGAAAGGCATGAAGGAGTTGCTCATCTGTAGTCCTCGGAGTCAAGCTCGTCGTCTGGGTATAGGTTGCACTAGAGGCCATATTTGTAGACATGAAAACGGACAAAATACTAACATACCACATAGCTCAGTGGTCAGATTGAGTTCAGCTCATGACAGCCCTAGTACTACTCATACCATCACCAGGCAAAGTACCTATGACAGAAGCGCCTGAATATGATACTTTCGTGGTGACTTTGAGACAAGATCAGATCAGGTCAGATCAGTCCTGATCTTCTGAACAAGAATACATTGCGTGACTCCTCCAATATACTGTCATCCTGATCTCCATTATCAATTCACATTGTTGTGATGCTCAGCATCTAATCCACTCACCGTAGTCAGTAAAGTCAATGATTCTGATCCACCTCTTGGCGAATACTTGGGAATATCTCTAGGCTATGTAAGCCAATCTAGATACCCAATCGACCATGGTTAGTATGCAAATGTTTCTTGTACATTGAAAGGAGGGTCTGGAGCGAAGACTCGATCTTTGTGTCTCTTGGGATGAACCGGAGTGCATTGGAAGAAACTTCTAGTTACCACGTGAATAACGTTGTAACCAGACACTCTGAGTCCAGTAACAATTCTCAAGATCACAGTGTAAGATAAGATATTAATAATCGACCTGAGGGAGCGTACGTGTTCTTTGTATAGCGATAGGTCCAGGTCCAGGATGCACGAGCGGGTTAATAAAATCCTGTACTAATCCAACTTTCGAATTTCAAAAAATTGTTATACTTGGCAGCTGATAGTGAAATTCTTAAGTGACGAACCCACCCTGGAAATATATAGCTTAATAAGTGTCAGGTGTCCTTAGATTGCTGAATGTTCTTCATTCCCATTCCTTGTTTTCAGCGATTCTGGTAAGGGTGTACCGTGGTATTTAGGATTCTGTCAAAGGAAGGGCGTCGACTGTACCCACTGATGTATTTCGTTCGATTTCTTTAGAGCCTGGAAATGTAGATGTCCCTTGGTAAGATGGTGAAACTCATTGAAGTATCTTCAGTGTTCCTGTCAACGTAAAATATATATAAATATTATATTAATAAATATAACGCTTAAAATTCTAGAATAAGAAGATTGTATTTTTTAAAGTAAAGAAGGGTTCTCACGAGTGAGAATATCTCTTATGTATCGATGAGTTAAGATTTTTTTTACTACGATAAGAATAAAGAGCAGACTTGAATTCCCGAAGGACTCGTATCTCATTGATAACCTTGGATACCCTCTTACATTGTTTTATATCCATCCTAAACCTATTTCATCCTTACTATCTTATTGTTGACTTAACAAATTTTCAAAAAGAAAACCCCTCGAGCATTCGCGTGCGCATAAATGGATGAATAAAGTGGGGTAGGCTAAAAGAATATAAAAATAAAGATTAAATGTTAATCAGGAGACGAAAGTTAGGTGATTTCTGAAATACAAGAGTTTATATTCAATAGTCTTGGAGTAGAAGGTAGGTACTGCTGGACTTCAACATGAAACAACCCCAATGAGGAGAAGTCTTCGCTTTTTCAAAAGAGAATACAATACATTAGGCTAGGAGTTCTTCAAGACAATGATATTATCCACAATCGATAAAACTCCAAACGTGACTCTTTAGAAGTTACCCTTCTATTTCTCAAACGTGTACAAGGGAACCCAATCAGTATATTCCCAGAGGGATTTCGACTGTCGATATTGAATCAATTATTAATGAAGACATATATCAAATTACCAGGTAGAGGAACAATAATGAAACAGCACTTAAAGTTCTCATGTATAAAATACTTTTTCAAAGAGAAAAAACAAGCTGACGATAACGAAACAAATTGAATAGTAAGTTTCTTGTAAAATACATGCAAAATTCTGACATTCAGAGTAATCCTGAAATAACGTCTGACACGTAGTCTGAGTAGTACATATCAAAGTATGAGTACAAAGTAAATGCAACTGTGTACAGAAAGGTGTAACGTGCACACAGAAAACAGTAGGGTAGAGTCAGACAGTACAAATAACATGTTGACTATGTCATAAATTATGTCTATCCACCAGATGTGGATTTTCCAAGTTTCTGCTGAAGTTCCTGCAGAGACTGTACACCGTGCTATATAATTCGACCTGCTTGTCCGATCAGTATACTTAAATGCCTTCCGGGGATGTCGTGGATTTCGTTTCATGAAAATCAGACTGGAGCTTAGAAAGAATGGAAGATCTCGCAAATGAGGTTA
>JARPRH010000762.1:518084-532686 GCA_031763665.1 Calameuta haemorrhoidalis
AAGGGCAGCCAGTATCAGCAGTAGCGTCAGCGATCTCGATGTTCCTATTTACACGAGGGAAACGACCGTACCACTTTTAGCCGACAAGGTCAGTCAGTTAGTACTGTTATTACCCCTAGTTAATTCCACTCATTGGATGTTGCGCTCGACATGATATTCAATTATTAAATCAGCGCAATTAACATGTCTCAGGGATATTAAATGAAATAACTATTTCAATTAGAATTATTATGATACTGAGTAACTCAGTAGTGAAACTTTGAGTGTGGGACTATTCTTTTAAAAAAGTAGAAATTGATATATGTATATATGGATGTGCATATCAAGTTCCTGCTAATTTCAAAGTAATATATGATGCATTATGGACAGACTTGGCCCTCTCAAACATTTATATAATTCACAGCGGCGATTTCTAAAAAAAATATATATACATTCCTATCTGCCCACCTTGTCGATCCCTGACATTTTTTTAAACCTAACCTCACGTACGTAGATACTTTCTGGATTCTATAGATACGCATGACTTTGGTGACGTCATAGACCCACCTTTAAAAACAGTACTGATTCCGTTACAGTCGTAAATACCATGTGGTAAGAAAGAGTAAACATTTTTTTAATTCGTAATTTATTCCTAGTCTGATTTATATTATGCGTGAACATATCGATATGTATCGTTAGATATGTCCATAAATCGTATATTAAAATTTCACTGTGATCAACTGACTTTTCCATGAGATACTAATATTTTGAAAAATACTTAACAAAATTAAACTCTATATTTCCGTCGAAGTCGTGAAACACGAGAAAGTAGTTAACCTCCCGATCTATCGGCATCGCAGCTAACGACATTGACGTATCGTATTCGCGGTCGTTTCGCGTCTATTTTCTTGGTTAAGAAAAAATAAAGTGGCAGAAAAAGAAGAGTATAAAAAAATCACACGACTCTAGTTTCGTCGTCATTCGAAAATTTCCGTCCGCCACACACAGTGCTACGTCACTGACCTTTTGAAATAGAAAAAGAATATCTCCTCGAGACAGTTCCGGCGGTTATAGGCAGACGAGGAGGATATAATGCGATTTAAAGGATGTCTCTTGCAGACGACAAATTACGTAATGCGTTTCTTCTACGACGATTATGTTACCCTTACGGCACATCCTTAAACACATTATAAACCGGACGGATCCACTTAAAACTATACGAAGGAAAAAAAAATTAAGATCCTTTATCATTGTTAACTTCAATATATCAACTAAGTTCTTGTTTCTATTTCTTGCGATAAGCCATCATTTTTACTTGCACGTGTCTTGCGAAGTCTTGCGCGTTAATGCCTGTTGCACTGTTCAATTAGAGGCTCGAATATTTTCGGTGACTTCTTTTTTCTTTTTATTTTCGCAACTCGGACGCTGTCTAATGTTAAACGATGCTCGTGACTTCTGGCGTTGAAGGAACATCATGCTGGACGAATTGATATTTTGAGTTACGGAGTTACGTCATATCCGAGTACCGCTTAAAATCGATTCATAAAATTTGAATGTCGCGCGTTGTTGGAAGGTAATTCATTCGTATGGTTTTTATATTGAAAATTAAACACTTTAAGATTTTAAGGTACGAGAAATTCATATTGAATATTATTATATGTTATAGACGTAGACTAGATGCGTACTTTCAATGCTGCAAGGTCTATGGACTAATATGCACCATTATCATCATTATTCATTGAGAGTCTTGTCTTTGACAAAGTCAAGGAATCATGCCTTCGTGTCAAGAGATTAGGTCAAGATTACTTTTTAAAAGCTTATAGCATAACAAAGAACCTCATAGCATTTCATATACTACGTGCCTCACCATCATATTTCCATGTCAGAATCTTCAAACGCAATGATCAGCTAAGAATATTTTTCTCGAATGACGTAACTGTCCATAAAGTTTCGTAAAGTGACGCAGCAAAGCCCGCTGAAAGCCCTGGACGAACGAAATAAAGTCTCTGCCGTAACTGAAGTATATAGGTATGACAATAGCATCGAGTCACATGTATATACGTACACACACACAACCAGTACGATTGCATCACCTTCTAAAGAAAATTCTTGTAAGAAAAATGCGTCGGGTTAGTATTGAACTTGAATCACGCAACCAAAATGAAAAATCGTAAAGAGCCAGTTGAGTTTCAGCAAGTTTTTCTAGCTTTTAAGATTTCATCTAGTCATCCTTCTTTATCTCACAATAATCCACATTCTAAATCGAGTTGTCTGTTTAATGACGTAGTTCACGTTACGTATCGACTGGCACGACCAGCAGACGGCGGCTCCTGATTGGTCGGTTTCACGGGTGTGTCTTGGGGCCCGCCATCTGTCGGCCAATGACGTCACTTCAGTTGCATCGAGCGAGAAGGCATCGTCCGACGCGCCCACGCGACTCTGTTGCGTCTTTACATTGAAATAAGCTCGAGAAGCGTGTAAAATTGCGAAAAATCAATGGAAATATTTGTCGTGTTCTACAATGCGATCTCTTAGAAATTGACGAACACTGAAACAGACAGGACTAAACGAGAGACTCGTAACGGCATTTGTTCTTAAGACACTGGTAAAACAAGCATCAATGTCTAAAATGTCAAGATCTGCATTGTAGATTGTTTCTTCTGCATTGAATGTATTTATGATTAATTTTCAATTAACTTTGTAACTACGAGCTGCTCCAAATTTCATAAGGATTACGCCATTAGTGGACAGGAGCAGGATAGACAGTCACGTAACTGAATACGTGACCATGGTCACGTGTTTCAACGCTTGGTATCCAGATGATTCGTCTGTCTTGAAATTCTCAAAAACGTTTATCTGACGTAGGACGATTTTATACAAAGTCAGTTTTTTAAGGTCATGCCTGGTGATTCCACTGGGAAGAAACGTGACCTTTCGCCGTTACGTATGTTTTTCTAGATACTTCATCGGCGAGCGTGCAAATCCTTAGCCAAAGGTCCTATTGATTTGCCGTGTTTTAACAGCAGATTCAAACGGGTGACTGTATATATGTATATATGTATACAAAGCAAACGATATCGATCAAGTAAGCCAGTGTGTCTGCTGGCCTAAATACCGACGAGAGCTTCATACGGGTTTCAACTTATATCTCTTTGTCGTAAATCTGTTATTTGTTATTGATATTAAAAAAAATATATAAGGGAAATGACACGTAATGTTTCTAACACATAAATTTGGATGTTACACCATTTACGGATGAAACACGTCAGCATCTACCACCGTTGAAATCAACGTTAATAAGGGATGAAAATTTCGCGCTTGCGCTTTGTCACATCGGGTATATAGGCTCTGGATTTCTACGGCAGGAGGTATAAGCACTCGGGGATCGAACACCGACCCTCAGAATAGGCAAGCCCACGCTTCCCTCACGTCACCACAGGTGAGTAGGTGTTTTTTCAATTATAAATAAATTTGTTTACAGTGTTGGAACGTGTACGACTTGGAACAACCGTGTTTTGTGATAATATTTATGTGCAGTAACTAAAACGCATGGAGATTAGAGTTCTACTTGGTACATAATGGCGAATATCAGTTCACTCACTTAATCACTGAAGCTTATCGGGTTCGTTCGATGAAGTGTTTGATACTTCTTTTTATTATATGAAAAAAAAATTATATTCGCGGATTATTTTAATTAACAGATTTATAAGGAACATTTCTGTAGTGAATATAAAAAAAATATTCAGATCATTTTTTTTTCTAATTATATCGACGATAGAAAATCCGAACGCTTGCTGCAGCACGTAGGCCCTACTCGTAAAGATTCCAAATAAGACGACCATCGTCATTTCCGGTCTAGAAATCATTATCTAAACTTTGCATATTGCAACGGAATAATTGACAATATCCAAAAATATTCCTATTTCTGACACAAGATTCAAATCAAGTATTACCATCCGTCGTCACGTGTATATATAATAAAGAAATAAATATCTATCGAATTGTTATTCCTTTTATAAATCATCACACAACTAGGATATTCAACCGTATTAAAAATAGAAATTTCAAAGATGACGTATTACTACGTATACACCAAGCTCGAACGGTTTATGGCACAAGCGGAAACAGGCGCGTTCATCTGTAAATTAACCAATTCCCTAATGGACATACGTTATAAGTAATGCACATTTCACATTGAAAATTCTGCATATGTCGAATAATCATGAATTTCAGTTTGTAGACTCGTTAATATTTAGTGACGCTCGGTGACGTTTTTTTTCGTTAGTAGGTACGCGAAAAAAGTTAAAGTCGAATTAACGGTCCTGGAATATTTCAATGTTTGCCATTCGGTATATACAGTGTTTTGTGTTAGTGATAACTAGTAGGCCAGTTTTACCTTTGACCTCTAAACGTCCTTTCCTTTCCGGAGAACCTGACACACGGTCACGCATGTAATGACGAGACTCATTGTCGAGCCCCGACTTGCGTAATCCCGTGCGGAATCATTCAAATCGTCTTACGATCAAAACGCTAAACGAAACGTTCTTATCTTTTCGAAAATTTTAATATACAATAGGCATGATACGCGAGTATATACAGTGATACTGATACCAGGTACCCACGAATACTGGGGAAATTTGGATCGTAATTATTTTAACCTTGAAAACGTCCGGATGAAAAATACGAACCATATTTTCAGATGGCAAACATGTAGATAATTGAGAAGCACGTGGTCATACGTGCCATAGGACGTATGTGCTATTTGGATCGTATGTAACGTGTTAACAGTTTCGTTGGATCAATAAAAAATATATTAGTTTTTATACAAAACATTTTGTTCCTCTGACAATATTTGATTGGAACAAAATAAGGAGTCTTGCATGCTGACATCGAGTATTCTATAAAACCTCTGGGGATAAAAACAAAATGCTTGAATATCGTGACTTTGCGAAACTCGTTATTCCCGAGAGAACGAATACGTAGAGAATGACGACTACCAAGAATCACATTGTCAGGTTCCGCGAACCATTTTGTTTCTCTTGGTATCTCGAGATAGTAATGTACTCTCGTGTATGTATGGGTTAAGAGTGGAGAGCGGTCGCTGAAACAACGCTCACGCGAATTCCAGAACAGTCCTGAATCCAAAATTAGAAACGCGCATTATAAAATGTCTTCTTACAGAAAAATTCGGCGGCAATATTCATCGCGTGATGTAAATAAAAATACGACTACAGCGCACGACGGATCCACGGCCAAAATCCGAACTGCAATAACGTAAATAGCCGATGATAGAAATTCGCTATAACTTAAAAACTTGCGCGTCACGTGCGTTTAACGTCACGAGCGTCATTAAATAGATAATTCTGTTAGATAATTCTATACCGCTAAAGGCAAATTAATGACTCCGCGATGACGTCATACGTATTATATATGTAATATTAATTTTTTTAATTAACCCTAGTACACATTTTCTTTGGTTTATCCAGAACCTGTCTTGTTCTCCACTGGGCCAGTTTAGACCTTGACGGATCGTTGTTCAAATTTCTTAATGAAATTTCTACCAGGGAATCAAACAACCAATTTTATTTGCTATGTATAAAAGAATATGTTTTGGACAGCGAGACATTACTTTCTGTGATGTTATAATCATTATAAATGACACGTACAAAACTTCGTTCTTAAACATTACTTCGTGTAATTGTATATGACAAATTAATGAATTTTGCCATTGTAAAAGTACATAATCGATTAGATACCGTTATACATACAGGGTTAGTCACTAGAAATGCACCAGCAGAAGTTAGCCGCAAGTGGCCGACACGGCAGTGTGTCCTCTTCAAAAAAAAATGACAGCTACAAACAAATGACAGTATACTCACAGTTCGCTGAGTAATAAGTTAAGTTTTGGAAACATTTCAATAGTTAGGTTACTGAAATAATTAATTAATATTGTAATAACAAAATGTAATATCAGTTGAGATTGCAGATCTCTTGCACGACTGCAATTCTGGAATACAATGCTGTAAAAATATTTATAAACCAATTAATTGACATGTTTTTATAGGAAAAAAGTGCGTATGAACAAATTATTTTTCGTCATTGGGTGATTCATAGTTAGAATCAATTTTGCGCATCCAAAATATCTGTATCCTGATACAGCCCAGAGAGTGATCGTGCTTCATCTCCTTCTACAATTCACTAAGAAGTTTTAAAAGTACTTAAAAGTTTTATATTTTGAATGCGCAACGTTGATTCTACCATTACTATGATTCACCCAATGACAAAAAATAATTAGTTCATACGAATATTTTTGCTGTAAAAACATTTCAATTAACTAATTTTTAAATATTTTACAGCATTTCATTGCAAGATTGCAGTCATGATCATTACTTGGGAAGTATATCAAAATTGCGAATGTTTTAAACTTTACATTGTCTAAATTGCAGTCTGTTGCGAAAATAAATCTTAAGTGATATTACATTTTGTCATTACAATATTAATTATTATTGACTTAATAACTATTGAAATATTTGAAAACTTCACTTATTCCTATGGAAACTGTCAATGTGCTGTCTTTTTTTAAAGAGGAATTGCTGCATATTTCTACAAGTTTACATTTTTGCACTATACTAATATTCTAATCTCGAGCACTTTTGTTTCTTGACTTGTCACGGACAGAGGCACAGCATGAAAACTGACAAGGTATAGTATACGGAGATACTTAGAAAAATTTTTTTTCCAAACTTTTATAGATTTACATTGTTTATATATAATCCAAAAATTTTCTTAACTAGTCCAAAGAGGATATCCAGGAGGAGCAGCCTTCGACGCCTACGGCCCTGACACGTAACCCCAAGGTAAGTGAAGCTTCTTGAAAATATACGACAAAAAATGTTAGACAAAATATATAATATTTATAATCATTATATCTGTATTTAAGCTTTATTTTAATAATTGAATGTGATTAACAAGTCGAACAAAAATTCGTTATGCAAATAGCCCGCTAAAAGACCTTCATTTCGAACCTGTTATCACACTAATATATAATCATACTAATAACAATGTAGCAACTACTTGAATATCTTACTTTTTCATCTTTAATGCAGCCAAACGAAGACAAGGAGACTGTGAGTCCTGAAATTATTTCATTACTTAGTATTAATTATGTAACGCTAGGTGTCAGTCATTATCATTGTCATTTATGCTCATATCTTGACAATGAAAAATTTTCACGCAGAATGATGCCACATGGTTAATTTACGTCATTGTGCTTATTCAGCGTACCTGTGGATACGAATTGTGTTTAATATCTATTTGAAAAATACACAGTGGCATATAACTCTGTTGACTAGGTAATATTTTAGATTCATACTATTAGAAGACAGTTAGGTAAACAGCCTTAGTTTAGCAATTCACTATACATAATATATGTATCTAGAATTCTAGATCACTAACTTTGATATACCAAGGTTAAAAAAATACGGGTAATACACGTAATTAAAACACTGTTACTCAATATGAATACTTGAAGATGTTCCAATGAAAAATATTTCTATACGTTCTTTCGTATAGACCGATTATTAATTTCATGATGTTTGAAAAACGAATTCGGTCATCTCGAATGCCCGTGACGTAATATTGACGGAATATAACGAATTTATGTAAAAGAGAGAAAAAGATGTCCCGACGTGTCATGGAAATTTTTCTATCGTTAAATAGACCAAATTTTCGATCTGAAATGAGTTAAAATTTTTTCACGATGTTACGTATAGCCTTAAATGCCTTACAGTCCGATCGTTATTCTCAAGGAGAATATTCTGTCTCGCGGAGTATTTGATAACGGATAAAAATACGCAAGGAAATAAGCCATATTAAATTGACAATTGAACAAATAATAGTTAAGGATCTTTTATGCAGACATACAATAACCCTATAAGCGAGCAATTTATTTTTCATGTATTTTTGATTTTCAAAAACTTTCCAAAGATATCCAAATATAAAATCTATGGGATTCTTATATATAGAACACATTTAGCACTGGTTGGTTATGATTAGCTAGTGTTTATCATTTAATTGACAAATCTCGTTTCCGACTTTGCAAGCATCGTTGACAAGACGCTTAGCGTTCTTTAACCACTTCTTATACATCAGTTTATAATGTGGTATATTTAAATATTCAGTCTTTAACTTTTATTTTCGTAAAATTTATCTAATTTCAAAGTTACTCAGGGCAGCCACCGTCGACATTCCTACAACGCACGTTACTCGACCGTCTCGTGAGTCGTGAACTATGGACAACGGAATTATTCATGAAAACTGCGTTCAGGGCCAACTGGTTTCGCGCGTAGGTGCATAAACTGTTGCATGATCTAGAGGACGGATACTTATTAGATTGATTTTCACTGATTAGCCTATTATCTGAATTAATTAGAGATATTATAGAAAATCATTGTAGAATTGTTTCTTTTTTTAATTTTATAACGAAGGAATTCTAGTCTGTAAATATTTCGGTATACAATTAGAGAACAATCGGTGAATGCACAGCTAAAATCATAAAATCAGTTATTGACGAATTTACATTCGTCATTTTCAATTAATTAACAGTTAATTGATTCTGATTTGCACACACTTGCTTATACGGTGTATTATTCTTAATTACGTCGTTAAATATGAGACTCATCTTACCAATATAGGTATATGTGTACAACGCAACTGACGAGCCTCTGCTATTGGCAGATAATCAAATCTCTATATCAGTGCTGCTTAAACTTTTATTATCCATAATCAATAAAGCTCACTTCGGCTACCCTCTATTATCCAGGAGGACATCCAATAATCAATCCATTAATAAATTTTTTCGAAAATTTCGTAAAGTTCATTACGATAACGAGGAGTTCACTCTCTGTGGACCTTATTCGGAAAATATACATCAAAAAGTCTTTTTTAAGATGTGCAGAGCATAATACTAGCAAACGTTTTAAAGACGACTTTTTCCTGCGTATAGTTCGTCGAGAAGTAAAATCAATTTGGGAAAGGCCAACTTCATATGACTTTTAAGGTAAATGAGTCCCCTCGACAAAATCTTTTACGCGTGAAATTACTATACATTGTTAACTACCATAATATATATTATCACAATATTATCAGTAGGTGATCTAATATCACAATATAGAAATGTTGAATCGTGCTTGATTCCGGGTATATTAATGATCTCAAGAAGATAAGGGGTCATTTCGTTGTTAGCTGCTATAACGCGCTGGACGTCGTACTAGGTTCAATATACGTAATTACAAAATTGAAACGTCATGAAAGTCACTGTTCATTAACAGGCAGCGTCCGGTCGTAGTGGGGATTTTATGCGTGTGGAGCTGAGTGTATTCAACCGTATAGAACTTACGAACAGGAATTGTACATGAACCACTGACGGGTTGACGTTACCACTACTTCTCCTGAAAGTTTCGCCAATAGACGCGTGTATCCTCCAACATCGGTTCACAGTTGGTTTCAACCTTTCTTTCGCGCACCTTCGCTCGAGAAACATTGGATAGCTTCGAGCTCGCACAGTCGCACTGAGAACGCACTGGACGATTTAAAAAAGCCGTTGATACCGGGATAAGAAAATTTTGAAGTGCAAAATATTTTTTTATAGTTACTTTAAAGCAAAAAAGGAAAAATTTTTTGACCTGCTTTGGAGAAAACCATTTTTTTTTTTAAGTGAACCACTAAACCTTCGCATCCATTCGGAGAATATGAATCGGTTGAAGGTAATCTTTTTATTTTATTCGCTTCATCGTTTTATTTTGTGGGCGGATGTACTTTAATCTATAAATGATAACCATGTGTTTTCCTGAAAGGAGGGATATACTCTGTGTCTGATTTTTTTTTCGCTCAGACAATCTCACGCGTTATCAATAACAGACCGGAAAACGGTGTTCTGCCTTTTTTTTTTATTAATCCCGTTGATCAGTTCTAGTAAAGAAAACTTATGGGAGATGTTATTCTACTGTCAATTATCCTTATTATTGATTATCCCTAGACTTGGTTTTCTTATGCAATGTAAACATCAAAGATCGTTGCACTCATCTGGATATGAATACGATTTATAATAGCGCGAATAATATATACGTACTACCGTTTCGAATGACGTTGCTGTACGATAATCGGTAGAAAATTTGTCAAATAAAAGTAAAATTTTCCTACTTCTAAACGTCACTGATAACATTATTTGAATTTATGGAACGTAATTAATTGACAGTGAAACATCGTTATTGGCTTTTTCATCGATTGACTACGACTCATTGTCAGTGAAAATTTTGAGCGTGGCTGAATCATCATGCACACACGTATCTACCGTACGTGCGTATAGGCTCACCCGTTATTTGTTCGATGAAAAATAATTCTATTTAAAGAAACCGTTTCAAGCAAAAGAAAAAATAATGGCAAATTCGAGAAAGATATAGTACAGTCGGTGCAAGTACATTTTCTCTATTCGATTTTGTGATCGTCATTGTTTTTCTTTCTATCTGTTTCTCTCTCTGTCTCTATCTCACACACACACACACACACACCACACACAAATCATCTTTTGAAACGACACTATAAATTTGTCTGATGCGTGATCATTCCCTTTTATAGAAAATTTCAAGAATTAATTGAACAAGTGTTATATATGAATTTGATAATATTAATTGCCTCCTTCTGTTATTCTTAGTCGTATTACCCGTTCACGTGGAAATTTTTATTATATCCACTCGAGAGAAACTTCTGCTGAATAATCACTTAAGAAGAACGTTCAGTCGGTTTACACTTGTCACAGTAGAATTTGCATATATAGAAGTAGAAAACACGAGTTATTTGTTCGACAAAAGAAGTGTGCTCCTAAAAGAATTTTACCGTACCGCATTTTTGTTGTGACTGTCTGTCCACATCAGAGAATGAAACGAAGTACGAGAAAATTTTTCTGTTCCGTATAATACGCTTGCGATGTAATTCAGATGCGGAAAACGGTTAGCAACAGGTCGCATCGTCACTTAGCGACGTAAGCGTAACGTACGAAACTCAATAGCAATGAGTGTTACTGTTGAGAATTCTATTGAGGAAAAAAAAGGACGTTACACATTTCTTTAAGTAATTACAACCAGGTGTTATATTCACATTGAACATATTTAACATATGTATGTTGAACATAGCCCAACCTCTTTCTTGACCTAAATCGTGACGTAATCGTCTTTACCTCGGTTTTTTTGTTTTCCTATTGAAATGTCTTTGATTATGACGTGACTTACCTCCTCCATCTAGCCCTCTACGAACTATGGACTAGCTATATATAGATATTATGTCGAAATTTACAGTTCAGGTTTTCTCTCAGGTAACATTCTCAACTCCTACCTGACGCCATTACGTCGTGGCAACTACTCGCAATTGACATATCTGAAAAGTTTTACTATACCAAAATTGTACTATAATGAACGTTTGATCGTTTCCTATTTGATGTACTGAGAACAAAAATTTAGACAGAAGGAAGGGGAAACCCTTTGTTCCGTTGTCTAGGCAGCTGTTTGGTATATGAAGGAGTACGAGGATCCAGTTACAACCGATCATGCGATATAAACGGAAAAGAGCTGTAGTACTGTTTCTACGCACTTTCTCTTTACACTTCTCAATAATATATTTATTAACTTAATTGTTAGAAACGTACATACAGTTCAATAGAAGTAGCGGTACGATTTCCCGTTGTGCCGTGTATATAACTATATATATAGATATTCGTATTACAGATAAGTCTGTTCTGTAGGACGTTTGCTAGAGTTATGATACACGAGCTGTACCGAAATATAGCCTATTGCCTGTGTAAAGGAATACGTGATCTAAAAAGAAACATAAGAAATAAAGGATGCCACATGTCGCGCAATATGACGTCATATGTGCGTCGAGTGACATTTGCTACAATACCGGGTCCTCGAGTGTCTTCGGTACTCAGAAAAAAGACTTGTCGTAGTTGAACGATGTTATAACTATATTTAACCCTTCAGTTACGCGGAAAAGAAAAGAGTGTAAAAAGAATTGGAAACCACGAGACTCGTGGAGCGCATTACTATTTTCGGTACAGCTGCTGCTGCTCTTTGTAACGGAGAGGCTCGTTTCACTCGGCAGCCAATCACAGAGTTCCACGCCAGACACACCTCCGTCTCGAAGCGAACGAAACGTCTGGATCTTCTTATGGCGTCAGCATTCTATTCTCCTGCTTATCCGTCTCTTACGTACATACGAGATAATCCAATGGCGTAGTATCCACTGAGCAAATACCGAATTCAAAAGTGATTCTACTCTTTCATCATTCCCTTTTACACAACGTCAGCATTCTTGACTTTTATAGGTCTGCCACGGTTCCACGCGCATGCGCAACTTACGAAACCGTCTCCTTTAAACACTGGCGTCGCCACTGTCTTTTCTTACAGATCCTATTACACGTGAAGTATCATGCTTCTATTGATGTTAACTTGTAGATAATGATGGGTCATTAGTGTATTTGTAGTCTTTTGAAAAAAAGTTTACACAGCGAGGAAACTGATTATCTCGTATTACATAATTTGGAAATATATTGATGAAACTTTGAAGTATCGTTTTCAAAAGATTTCTTTCTACACGTGTCAATGATACATTCTTATTAATTAGGCCACACTCGATAAGAATATCCCGAATGGATTATACAGTTATACTCCGTTTATTTGAATTTAAACGTATATGTTATATGCCTCTTTTAAATTGTTGGATCAGGTATCAGTGAATGATTCGTCACCTTTTTTTTTTCTTCAATAGGATGTTTCATCATATACCGTAGAAAATTTCAGGCACCCTTCCCTTCACTCTTCCTTTCCACGTGTCACGGTGAATGGAATCTTTATGCGCTCGGGGGCTCGTCTAACTCTGACCAATAGGATCGCAATGTCCCGAGCGAGCCCCTACGACTTACACTACTATCGGCGAAGGCTCGTCCCTGAGTTTATTTATTCCTTTTAACTGACTCCTAGAAATACCTTTCTGAGAATTTCATTTTTGTCTGGGTTCTTTTCATCTATTTTTTTTTTGTTTCTACCTCTCGTCCCTGTTCGCATTGGCGATTATATTAAACACGAAATTGAGAAAGATTAACGATCATATGTTATTTTGCGCACTTAACTGACTTTTAACACTGATAAAATTAATGAACACTCATTCCCAATAATTGCTTCTTCACATTTTTGAGTAATTAAAAGATATCGCAAGTCAATTAATACGCAAATATTTCAGTATCAGAATACGATAATTCATGAAAATTTCTTGATTCAATTTTTAGGCTCGCAAAGTACAATATACAAACCATGCGATAACGATGCCAAGAAATTGTTAATCTAACCTTACCGTGCGGTTTAACATCCTGAAACTGTGTTCAGATAGACAATGAAATGATTCAATCATAAAAGATATCCCCATGCCATGCTTCTTTAAGCGTCAGCAGTTGCACATGAGTTTAAATCTTTAATCGTCGATGTTGAATAGACACGATGTCATTAACCCTTGTAAAAGGTAATCGTCGAGTATTCATGGCGCGATTATTTCCCATCGTTTCATTCGACCCGTAAAATAACGTTAACACATCTTTATATGTATTTCCCCATCATATCTTATATGCATCATATACATATATCTTATTAGGCAAACAGTTCAAATTCCAACTAATAATCATTGGAAACGCAACGAGCTGGCCATACGTATATCTATATTAATAAACATTGAATTAGGTTATACAATATAATGGTCAGATGACCGATACAATCAATTTTACTAAATATCAGTGACCAATAACAGATTTTTTAAATTTGCATAAATTGCTTGAATATATTGAAACCATTTTTTTGTCAACATATTGGATACTTTACGTAATTCAAGTTTACGTGTGGACAGGTGGTCACAACATCTGCTGTTGACATACAGTCGGTACTGTTGAAATTTTCTTTTTTAAGTTTTTCTCTGTAAGCATTCTTAAAGACTTTTGCCGCCGTATGTCGGGGTAGCGATACGGTGATTACATGTATCCTTACAGGCGGCCAAAAATTCCTGGCTATAAGAGTGTTAAAGGAAAGCCTACGTGCTACGTCTCACGTGCCATAAGATCTACCTGGATGCATTCATCTCAGGTTCCTTAACGTCACTAAATATATTCTTAAAAGATTCCAGGTACCTAAAGGTCCGTGTTAGTGCATATATTCGATATACGTATGCAATAATAACATTCTTTCAAAATCTAAAGTTGCATAATAAATATTCATACCCGATGAATGTCCTTGAGGAATTAGAAACTTACCTTGAAGTATTATATTTACGCCAAAGCTGAAAGAAAATTTTTTCAAGTGCCTTAAAATTTTGTTATGAAACAAAAACCGAGAATATTAATTCATGAAAATAATACCAGGATTTTTCTGACTCGTCAAACAGTCATACAAACGTACAGTTACTATGAAACAATTATAAAATTCTTATTTATGACTTGTCTGCTATATCCTATATATTGACCTTTCGAACTTCCCCAACAATAATGAAAATAACACGACAGATGGGAACAGAGTAAATGACTTTTCAGCCA
>JARPRH010000762.1:551730-564333 GCA_031763665.1 Calameuta haemorrhoidalis
CAAAGAATTATTAAAGAAATAATTTATTGTAATATTGAAGCATTTACAAAGGATACGAGAGACGCTTAACCATTTTGAGGTTAGGCAAGACTATTCTGTTCTTATAAAATATCAAAAAGTATATCATGTCAGGGCCAAATTCAATTCGCGTTGCAGTTATATGTTCAAGCAATATGAACAGGAGCATGGAGGCTCATGCTTTTCTAAGGTAATAATTAGGCTGAAATGAACTTGCTCCAAAATTGGAGACGTACACTCTTTTACAATACTTTCCCAAATCTAGAGGTCTTTCTTTTTTTTCAGTAAAAAGGGTTTCAATGTTAAGTCTTTTGGTACAGGAGATAAAGTAAAATTACCAGGAAATGCACCAGACCGTCCAAATGTTTATGATTTTGGAATGTCCTATGATGAGATTTATAACGATCTCTTAACGAAGGACAAACAATAGTATCCTTTGAACAGTATATTTGACAATAATTTTTTTCTGTTTGTTTATTCGACATTATCCTTAATTTATTTCCTAGCTACACACAAAATGGTTTGCTCCACATGCTAGATCGAAACCGTCGTATAAAGCCAAAGCCTGAACGGTTTCAATTATCGAAAGATAAATTTGACATTCTTATTACATGTGAAGAACGTGTGTATGACCAGGTAATAGAATGTATGGAATCTAGAACTCCAGAAGATAATCAACCAGTTCATCTGATCAACATAGACATTCAGGATAATCATGAAGAGGCAACCGTTGGGTCATTTCTAATTTGTGAATTGGTTACTGTGGTATATATCTATTTCTTATATTTAAAAAAATGTGATTTTATCAAATAATGATTATTAATCTATCAATTAATTTCAGTTGGCGAATAGTGACGATTTGGACAACGATATAGATGAACTGCTCCATGAATTTGAATCAAAGTTTGCGCGAACGATACTCCACACGGTAGTATTTTATTAAAAATTGAAACTTCAATATCCAGGACCTGGCGTCATGGAGCTTGAGTTAGCTTACTACTAAATTATGTATATTTAAATTTAATTCGGTGCGACAATTGGCAAAATGAATTATGTTGACCGAAAATAACTACAAGCGGATCTACATTTTCGGTTCAATGAAGTGTATCATTAACAGCAAGACGTAGCGAAAATATTAACGGGATTAAATGTATCGCAAAAGGGTAAAGGACAATATACAAATCAATGTAGAATATAAAATAGTTTAATCTGAATACGGATATCGCATTTATAATATACGAGAACAAGGTGCTCCCTAAGATTGCATAGACCTTATGAACGTGAAGTGTAAACAAAGAAAGTAATCTTGAGATATTATCAAGAAAGAAAAACAACAAAAAGTGTGACAAAATAGTGAAATTAAAAATTACGCTATGAACCAACAAATTCTATAATAATAGCAATAGAAAAATGAGAATTTATATTTCAGTGCATGATGTACGCTACAGGACGTATTAAAAACACCATTTCTTGTTTTTCAAAATCAGTGCTGATCTAAATAGGCGTACAATCTTCTGGTCTTTTCCCGCTTTTTCTTATTCGAGTGTTTATTTATCTTCTTCCACGGTTTCTCCTCAAAAAAGACACTTTGAGTGGATTCCGTAACAGGTCCCGCTTCGCTGAAACATGTAATATTTAATTGTATTTATGTGACCTATCGAATTTTTATATCCATGTGGATCCACGCGGTCGTGCCTCATTTTGTGCCCATTAAATATTTTATGAAACGTGCACGCATCCTATCTCAATAATTTCTTTTTTACACTAATACTAAGAACCTCATGTAAGTATAGAAAACTCATGCACAAAAAAATTTGCATGTGAACAATGTGTCGAAAGCAAATGTCAATAATATATAAATATAACTTGATGCAATCACAGACGATTCTAAATAAAGGAATCTTTCTAAGTTATATGTACCTGATACTTGAACTCTTTGGGACACCCATAGTTTTACCCAGAACACCTTTAACGTGGACGCCCGGAACGTTTTTTTGAAAGAAAACTTTATCCAAATCTTCTGTTGTTATTTTATTTCCTTTGACGGCACGAACGGCTCTGGGCGGTTGTTGCTTATTTGCTGAGTAAATTCTTTGACGTTCAGGAAATGTGTGAAATTCTTCTTGTGATCTGTTTGGCGGTGCTAAACAGTAGAGCAGTTTACCATTAACAAAATCTTTTAACAAGTAACGAGCGGAGCGTGGGTTGTCCGGCTGGCCATTCTGTGTCATAAAACCTCTGTTATCTAAAAATAAAATGTAAATTTGTATAAACTATCTCCAATTAACAAATTATTTTAAGCATATATAAGATAAACATACAGCCATATGCATTCAAAATTTCCTCTGCAGTAGGTGGTCGGTTTGGATCTTCTCCATCTGAGGGCGGAGGCAGCATAATACCGTACAAATCTTCAATAACATGTCTTGGTATTAAAGTTCCTAAGAGTGTGACGGCAGGGACGTGATCACGTAGCTGATCAATTGGTAATATACCATTTAAGATCATCTCTGCCTTTGTACAAATAAAACTGGGCATTACTAATCCTGGGCAGTCACATAATAGCAAATCTTGGTCTAGGAAGAGTGTTTGGAAGTGTTTGGTCTTGCCTGGTGTTGCAGACACTGATACTTTTTTACCCAGAAGTAATGCATTGATCGTAGAACTTTTGCCAACATTTGGATATCCCACCAATCCGATAGTTGTCACACCTTCTGTATAAGTTCTACGTTTATAAATTGTTTTAAACAGCGAGACTAGTCCATCTCTAGTTAATAATTCTGAAGAGTTCGTTATTTTCTCTGAATCTTCAGGAGGAGTGACTGTTGTAGTTGAATCATGCACTGTATTCTCTAGTATATGTAGTTCAGAGTTTTGTCTAGTTTCTTTATTTACAATATCAATGTAATTTTCACTGTCATTTTCTGTTACACTGAGTCGTTGTACTTTCTTGACTTCAGCCTCTGAAAAACCATCTTCTGCACTTTCATATTCAGTCTCTGAACAAAAATCTGAATTATATTGAGACTCCTTGTCACTCTCTTCTTCATCTTCGCTGCCAGTGAGGTCATTTTTTACAGAATCTTGATCCTCGTCCTGTTCATCTATTCGGTCTTGTTTGTCTGCAGCTAAACTTGCTGAGAAAAACGCTACTCGAATGTTATTTTCAGTAAAATAGTCGGCCCATGCTTGTCTTTGTGCATCTGTTAAAAAGTCTGCCTTATTGATAAGAATCATATTCATTTTTTCAGGATTGACTTCTTTTACATAATGTTCCAAATCCTCACAACGGAATAACAGAGGATTTCGTGCATCTACAATCTGCACGATAACATCACTACGTTCTACGACCCTCCACAATTGTCTCCAAAATTCCAAATTCTTTTCATAAGGCGTCAAAATTAAGCCTTCTGGTTCCTGCAATAAAGCCAATCGTCTTCGCCATTCTAAAAACTCTTCTTTCTCCCTAGTCTGTAGTTCATATGCTGTAGTGTTCTGGTCCCATTTTGGTCTTCTTGGTATTTTAAGTAGTTTTTTATTTTTTGCATGCGACTCAAGTACTTGATTCTTTTCATCCTTTGAGAGAAGGCCAATGCCACTTTTGGGATTAATGAATTGGATATTCAACTTCTCAGCATGGAACTCAGTTCCTGCTAACTCAGCGGTGGACAAAAATTCTTGAAAGGAACTTTCTTCGGTAACAGACTGAAGATTAAGACGACCCCAGTCATAGCCATCATCAACGTCCGCGGTGTGAAGCTGTCATCACATATAAATGCGAGTAAAGTAATTTTTTACAGCAGGATCCCTATTTGGGGTTAAGTTAAGAACATTACCTTACCATTGATGGATCAGCTACATTTCTTCTGGCCTTTGATGTACCGAAACGATCTTTAATTAAAGCTCTACCAAGATTTGCACCTCCGCCTTTCGTTTTTTTGCCCATTATGATTTCTTTAATGACCCAAAAATATCTTGTTCTACAATCAAGTGATACAGGTTAAACTGGGTTAAACGTATGGTCCACCTATGTCAAATGCTATACGGATGTAACATGCTTATCACAAAGTGAAAAATACTTGTGAAATAATTGTTTAAATCATAATAGTACTTTATTATGATTTATTGGCATAATAATTCTCATTATCATTTTTCGAATACTTTATTTTCATACTTATTAAATATGTTTCACACACATAGTACTGAATTTGGACTTGAGGCTCAAAATATTATACTTACGTTTGAGATCATTTGCGCGATTTACTCTTAACTTGCGAATTTCTTGGTTATTTTGATCTTCTTGCAAAAGGATAATTGGTTAAATATTATTCTCGAAAGAATAAAGATGCACTCTTTAAATAAGAATAAATGCAAGTCCAATTAATGATTTACAAACCAATGAAGAGATTCTTACAGATGTGTAAATTTGTAACATTAATTTTTGAAAATTTGTTGTTGAATATTCAAATTACTGATACCCTCAAGAATCCAACGGAAATTAGCACTCTTAATTCATTTTTTACAAAATCAAACAATAGAAAATGAGAAATAAAAACCTTAACATTTGCCACTGTATATCTGTCAATGTTCCCGAGAACAAGAGACAATTTCTCAGTAACCTACAGTCAAACGAACATGACTTTGAACATCATATGTCAGCATTTCCAATATATTAATGTCGGACAAACCATATCCAAGAAATAATAAGATCACAATGATAGATCTCTCTGTGTCATTTAATTTTATTGTTAATGAATAAGTAAACTGCTGCGGTTGAAACGCTCTTTAACGACAAGTACAAAGCTTGTTCATTTCCAATGATCCGTGTGCCCAGTTCGTTCACGCTATGAATCAATCAATCAATCTATATCTATCATTAAATTCTCACTCTCTCCGTCTCTCAGGCGTTCTCATTCTCTCTTAGCTCACTCCTTAGGATACTAGTGAAACAACCATCCGTCGCAAGGCAGCTTGTGAACAGTTTTGTCTCAGAATAATAATCGATGGTCTTAACTGTATAATATATATTACAATGTGTAATTGGGGAGGATAGTAAAGTGAATACTACGAGGAATCGATTGATGTTACATTGTCCCCAAGAATGTTACTGTAGTTTCATGCAACAAAAATGGCATAGAAACAACAAAAGCCGTCATACACTTTGCTATACACATATCCGAGACAATCCGAGGCTCTTTGACTCCTGTACGGTATCGTTTTCATAACGGTCGAGGTGCCACGTCGTGAAACTTCAAATTACGAGAATCACGATAAGCGTTTGTATTTTAAGGCCTTCGACGTAAAACACCGCGTCTTCCCAAGAAATTCACGACCTCATCGAATACCGTGTATCGTTCGAGATGTAGTAGGAGTAGCAATAGTAGTATTAATGTTATTATAGGTCCATGGAAGAAAGTTCTTCTTCACATAGTTATTGACGACGCGCCGTAAGTCGTACTAATTACACAGTCATCAAGTAATGCTCGACATTACTTCAATAATTCTCTCTGCTTCTAGAACCACTTCCACGGGACTGATCGTTGTCGCGACCTCTACCTCTATTATAATTATTTCTTCCCATGTTATCATTTGACCCACGATTCATTCCTCTGTTGTGGCTATTTTTACCACCGCCACCTCCACTACCGCCACCACCGAAGTTTCCAAAACCAGAGTTATAGCTGTTGGGTCCACCAGACGATTGGGATTGATTCCCGGGATTGGGTCCTCTGAAGTTCGATCCGAAACCTGTCCTGTCGAAATTTGACGAATTTCCAGGGTTTGGGCCACGGAAATTGGGCGGCCCTTGGAAGTTATTATTAAAGGGTCCTGCATTAGGGGCAAATGGTACCATAGGATTTGGCCGGAAGTGTTGATTAGGTCCAAAGTTACCGTTGGGTGGCCGGAAGTTAGGTCCAAAATTACCAGGAGGTGGTCCATTTGGTCCGAAACCTGGAGGCATGTTAGGATGATGCATCATATGTTGCATGGAACCGTCCATGTTCTGCATATTAGGATGCGGAGGCATGTTCGGATTGCTTTTATTCTGCATATTCGGATGCTGGGTCATATTTGGATGAGGAACCATACTTGGTATAGGTGGTAGCATATTGGGATTGATGTTTTGCATGTTATGATGATTTGGCATGTTGCCCATGTGCGCCATGTTATTCCCCATGTGTGGCGTGTTATTTCCCATGCCTGACATGCCCATAGGCATACCGTCACGCTTGTCGAAATTGCTGCTAGGAAAATCAGACTTTCTTGAACCATCAGGACGATTTTTCTCATCGTCCCAGCGAGATCTACCATCGCGCTCTCCATAAGGATCCCCATCCGAAGATGGTTTTTTCATTCCAAAACCGTGGGACATTTGTCTGAAGTCCTTATCACCATAACTGTTTCTCATATCATGATCCGAATTTCCTGACGGCCTTCCAGGACCTCCAAATCGTAAGTCTTCGTCACTTCGATTCATCCCTCTCATGTCGCCTGCCGCCATTCTTCTAAGATCCTCGTCCTGAGAGGAATGGAAACCGTCTCCGCTCATGGCATTCGATTTTAAAGAATTTCCCACGCCGAACCTCAAGTCCGTATCGCTGGATTGTGAATCCTCTGTAATAGAACCACCGAATACAGGTTGATGTATTTTAGAAGTTCTATCACTGGCTCCCCCATCGCTCCATCCAATGAGTTGATCGAATTTACGTTTCCCCCCACGATTCAATGTCTTCAGTAATTCCGGATTCTGTGCGAATTTCGAACTAGGTAATGGAGGAGGAAGATCAATGTCTGGTACTTTCGTATAATCAATATCTCCGTCGTCGTGTAAAAATTCATCAGCCTCGTCGACATCTTCTGATGGACCTACCACGTCACGTAGTTCCTCTATTTCTCCAGAAAATACTAACTTGTTTATCGCATCGTTTCCTTTTCCAATTGCCTCAGCCAATTTTGAGCCAGCTGTAAGAAAAATAATGTCATCGTGAATATAATAATTACGTCAAAACCGCAAAGAGAAATAACCCAAAAACACTTACGTTCAACAGGAATCATTTTTCCATATAAAATTATAGCATTTGGAGCGACTTCATTCAAAGGTACAGCCCCTGGTGTGGTTTCGATAAGTTGATTAACAAAAGCATTAAGTGCTTCAACCTGTTCAATATCCTCAGCTTCCATTTCGTTCCATTGCGCTTGGAAATTTCTAGGGATTGGTTTACTGTACGGAACCTTTTTATTAGCAAACTTTTTCCCTTCATCGGCTGTATGATCCAAATCCAAGCCTGGGATTCCACTATTTTTGTCTTCTGGTTCGCCTTCGACACTGATTCTATCCTCAGGACCCATACCAGGAATGACTGCGGCTTCGTCAGCTAATAAAATAGTAAGTATGCAACATAGACAGTATTAATAAAAAATAACATGATCTAAATGAAGCTCATTATTAATTATTCCCTACCGATCTCATGGTCATCAATACCAGCAGAACCAGCTGGAAGAGTATTTAGATTATATTTGTCTCTCATTAAATCTCCTGGCCGATTTCTTGTCCAAAACTTTGATGTATGATCATTGCTTCCAGAGCATAATATATGCCCCAATGGATGCCACGCAAGAGTCCAAACTATACTGTCATGCGCCTGTTCTATAGCGCCAACCTCCTTATCCGCGCTTAAAAACAAAAGAATTATCATTAGCAATTGAACTACATTATAAGTAAGTTATATACTTACCCAACGTGCCAAAAAAGAATGGCCCCGTCGCTACCACCACTACAGAAGAGACCCTCATGACTCGGATGCCAAGCAACACTGGAAGCTTCCTTCTTATGTCCACGAAACGTTTGTACCTCCTGGCTCAGATTCCTGAGGTCGAACAATTTGAGCAAGTGGTCGCGCGAAGCTGTCACGAGCCAGTTACCATTCTCGTTCCATTTGACATCCATTACCGTAGACTTGTGCGCGTGCAACGTCGCCAACGACTGACCAGTTTTAGGATCCCAAAGTTTCACCGGCTGCTGATTGTCTTTGCTCCCAGAGATGACTAGACTCTTCTGCGGATGCCAATGGACGCACTTCACATCCGCACCATGACCTGGGAATAGATACCATGAGATCCTAACATTCTAATTGAGATACAATTAAAAAATTATCTAATGCACAAACAGGCAATACCTGGACAATGAAACGACCATGTATACTATTAAATTAAATATCCAATCATAATTAACCAATACATCACGCTCTATGATCATATTCACTATGAATTAATTTAATTCTGCAAACAGGCACATGCCCTCATATAAAAAGCGCGCACTAAAGCCAAGTTATAATTCGAATTACGTTCACCGGTGAACAATGACAAATATTTGGCCTAGTAATCTGCACTTAATGCCTTAGAAACTATCAAACAAGGTACATCTTGGCAATATGAAAGCGATGCACTTGTAGCTCGTTACGCTTCTTCCCCGTCCAATACGTGGAGTCAGATACCGTAGTATAGTCTACGCTAAGCAGATCCATTCCAGGTGAATGCAGCAATGCGATATGAACGTAAAGAGGATAGAGATATACCCCTGAGAATTCGTTCCTCGTGGCATCGTAGGAAGTCCCAGATTCTGACGGTGCCGTCGTCGCTGCAGGTGGCCAGCTTGTGATCCGTTGGGCTGAAACTACCCGCCCAAAAAGACAATAGTTATATACCACAGAGCGCTGACAAGTTTATAATGAAAATTTCTTTATTCAACATCATTTATTCACAGCAAATTAGCAATGGCATTGAAGTAAGAGAAAGCCCTAATTAGATGCAATCTTTATTACATTAGTAGAGCACGAGAGACGGTAAGAGTCAGACACGCTTTATTTACATTGTCGGCATCAATAAACTTTTATATACACGTTTCTCCCTCTTTTATCTAGACGCTAGTGGATCGCAGATATAGGAATAGAGACTTGGGGAAGTTCTTTATTGAGAAAAAAAATGAAATGGCGCGTAACAGAGTCTCGATTAGAATTCAATCGTGGCGAATATTCAAAATATTGAGTGCAGCGCAATAACACCTGGCCTCGTAGCAATCACGAAGAATTAATACCCATTGTCGATTATTATCATTAATATTAGTAATAATATTCAAATTCTCTCGATTTTCCGTATACGTAATCAGAATACATTAAGTGTACCCAAGTTGATATATTTCTCAAAAAATAATAAACACGTCTACAGATCTTCTGTACTGGATATGGAAGTCAGTCATCTAACTAATAAAGATGCTTGGAGATTTTTTCTGTCATTATAGTAGTCCTGATGATTAAACGTAATCGCCATGTCATGCTAAAGCGACAGGACGTATACTAATTCAAAATCCGATCGACGAGAATCAATGAGAAGAATATTATAGAACGAAGGGGGGCGAATGCTGTTTATGCCGATAAAAAGTTAAATATAAATCAATTGAATTAAGTGGGTAATCGTTCTAAGTACGGATATTGGTATAGTAGAAGGATAATATAATGAGCAAGGGTGTAATATGCGTGTTCATCTGTGATGTTCCTGGCTTAAATATATATAAGAATGATATTGAAGTGTCATTAATTGGAAGTCTTTATTTAGCGAACATAGCCGAAGGAACGTGATGTAAATGTCATTAAGAAAAGGAGCAAGTAGATATAAATATTGTAAATAAACAAAAAACCATCTCCGACGGTCATATCTGGCACTCAAATAGAATCTGTGGCTCTACGAGAGTCGAGGATCATCTCGTTGATTTGGGGCCTAGATTACACTTCTTTGATGCCACATGACCACCGGAGGATGTACCAATAACGAAATTGTTTTTCTCAAATTTAGCATTTATTGCACAAAAAAAATGATCGAAGTATACATGAATTGTATTTATCTTTTTTTTTTTAAATATCTCTTTCTTTTTTATGTTATTTCACTCTCTCTCGTTCTCTCTATCTGCGAAGGACACGAGCAACACAAAAACAAAGAAAGATAATGCTTTATTGTCAAAATCATTGCGATACGCCAAAGTTTTCATTAAACTTTATTGATACTTGGATGATGTGAAGAAGGAAACAGGATTTTTTATTTTTATTATTCCATGGGAATCTCGACTGGGTGCTGCTTGTATATATTTGTACTTTTTTTTTTATTATCTTCTTGTTAATTCTACGATACATCTTTGCCCAATATCCTTGCCGTATTAACTCTTTCACCCGAGAGCCGTAAGAACCTCCTTTCACGAGTTTGGGCTGATGTCACTTGTTGCACGTTGTTCCTCAAATCGCGAATAGTTCATAGATATAACGATTCTACGGGATATTACGTGTTTCGTTTGGATACAAACCGGTTGTAGCTTTATTAGCGAAAAATCGTCAGTGGTAAAAAGAAAAACCGCGTAAAAGAAATTCGCTCGGGTCCCTACGGCTCTAGGAGTATAAAATTATAATTTAAGTCCATGCGATTACGTCGTGATTTTAGTTTTTATTCACGCCTTCAAGTTTTATCTGCACAAGACTACCCCTGACATCCATCTACTTGTCTAATGATGCAGCCAGCTCTAGAAACTAGAAAACTGTAGGAATAGAGCGACCCGATTGTCAAAACATAACACTTTTATCTGATTTCAATTTCTCTGACTTTAACGCATTCCTTTTTTAAAAAGCTTTCTCGCTTTATTGAATATATTAATGAGAATCCCCAATAACATCCTAAACGAAGAAATCACTTCCGGTACCTACTTGATCTACGTTTCGTCGGGTGTCAGCCGAGAATATCACCGAAAATCACGAGTGACAATGCTATCTTTTATATTTTGTCATGTTACTTCAGTATGTGGCACACGCATCACCTGTGTACCCATATAAAGACTATCAACGCATCAGGAATGACGTGAAACCAGAAAAGGAAGAGAACGAAAGCCACGTCCAGTGTCCTAACTACTGCGTGAATAGACGGACTGCCGACAACAGTGCCGCAATAGACGTAAGGACTAGTGTGGTGGATGATATACCTGAGTCCTCTAATCGCTTCTTTGTGCGCCTGAAACATCTTGACGTTGTTCATGTTGCTCTGCCAGTACTTGACGTAGCCCGCGTGGTCTCCTGTCACCATCCAGCTTTCATTATGCGACCATACCATCGTCCTGACCGGGCTGTCGTGAGCCTAAACAAAATAAATAGATACAGCTAGTTAAAGATTTGTTAACACAACTGAGTAACATAAAACTGGTCGACTTTTGATTCCAATATGGAAATAAAACAGAATTGATTATGACTGTGATAGCTGTCAGCTATATATAAATAATTTAGTGATACTGGAATATCAAGAAGATTAAGTAATTTGGTTTATTGTCTGCTGTACCTGTAGAATCGTCTCGAAATTAAAGGTAAGACCGTTCCAGAGTGTAAACTCTCCGCTAGATGCTCCAGTAACGAGACGCCTACCCTCGGGTGTCCAGGCCATGCAGAAAATTGGGCACCGCATCTTATTTGTGGCCGTTTTCACAAATCTGGTTGTCACTGCATTTATTGGATTATCAACATAACTTGGTGGTGGAAGCAGGTCAGGGTAATATATTACATCAGGTTGGAGAGCACGCCGGTCTCTGTAGTCACGCTGCCATACTCGATTCTAAATGTTAAAAGAAATATATATAACATGAGTGGTTACAGTCGCCAATCCAAACTAGCATATAGCATCTATGAGAGTATTAGATAAATATATACGATGAAATAAAATTAAATTTTTATCGTTACTGAATAAGAAGTTTGGAATTACCTCCAAGCTTTTAATAATAGCTGCATTGTAATCAACAGTCTTGCGCATTACAGATTTCCTTAGTCTCTTGCCATCAAATTCATCTTGTAAAGAATCTTGACCACCAGCCACAACTTTTGGTGCATGATACGGTCTAAACGGTTTAAAAAACCCACGATTCCCATCCCTGTGATTAGCATATCGATGTTGGTACCCTCCAGAGGTATTAATTGTAGTAAGATTTGGTGGTGGGGCTGATAAATTTGGAGTTGCAGTTGGAGGAGGGACAGACATATTGGGAAGATTTATTGAAGGGGGAGGATTTGCAAACTGTGCGTTCCCAGACATGATGAAAAATTAATAAATAATTTACAAAGTTAAATTCAAAAATGGCGACTGAACTTTTCACATGAGTGACATTGAAAATTCATATTAATTAATGCAACAGTTTAGGGAAGTTGTAATAACGCTTCCATCATTGCAATAGTATCTGAAAGCAAACAAAATATTTATTATAATTTATTCAGCTACATAGAATTAAACACCATCTTTTTCAAGAATAAATATATACTTGATTTTCCAAAAAGACTCAAATTATGTGTACTCATTAACTCGTATAAAATATTTGAGCAAAGTGTGCATGAATATTTAAAGAAATGATTCACTGTGGAACCTAAGTAATACATGATATAACTTTTTTCATGAAAAATATAAATCATCCTATCCTATTACTGATAATGGTAAATGATTGTTCAATCAACTGAACCGCATCTTTGCGTAATACAAGTAAGTTTGAAGGTTAGTCGACAGTATTTATAAAAA
>JARPRH010000762.1:595152-608266 GCA_031763665.1 Calameuta haemorrhoidalis
TTAAAAAATTAGAAATATCGCTGCTTGCAGGGTGGGGCAGACAATGGCTGGATAGCGTCTCTGACGCAGCGTCATTTTTTGCATGCAGCTATTAAATAACAAAAGGATAATTTTTTCGAGAACTACGTTGCAGAGGGTACATCACTGATCAGAAATCCTATGACACCGAGGCACGTCCACGTCAATAAAAAAATTAATTTCTCTAACGAGGAAACGCGTCGTTGAGCGACCCCAATCACGTACGCGATCCCACACATCCGCAGTTTTCAATTTATTTTCAATTTATCTGCAGCCTTTGATGCTCGATTTCTTTTCCACGATCTTATGCTTCTTACTAAAAAAATTGCCGTGTCACTTACCGTAATTTACGTCTGGATGTATCGAAGGGATCCTCAGATACTCGCGAAAATTTTCTACAGCTGTTGTGTCCAGCTGAGACTTGGCTGGCAAGGACATTGCGTGGCCTGCTGATCGTCGCGTCAGACGCCGCTAGCTTGACTGTCACAGCAGACGCCTAGCTGTCGGTCCTCCAATTGCGATCGCTTATCATTGGCTACGTCACAGAAACAGACCAATCACAATCCCAGAAAGGAGACGCGGGACCGCGCGCGTGGGCGTCTTAAAGAATCTACGATTCGAATAGACTTCCTCCTGCGACGAGACGCCAATTTTTTGTTTAATCATCAAACAAAAAGGCAAAGCTAAGTACCTAATAGAACTGACATTTATGATGTCGTGATTCTTAAAATTAAAACTCTTACTTTTCAAACTTCATAAAGAACGTGCTATTTCGCCAAACGTATAACGGAGGAGGGCACGTAAATCAATTTGCTTTTCGTTTGATGAAACAATTGCTGGTGATACGTACTGAGGCTGAGTGATTCAGAACGTTTAGTTATCATTATGATAGTCACTTTAAAGAATTCAGGTCGAACGTGACAAGAATGCCTGCCTGAGAATTATCTATGTAGTCTCTCTTGCACGCGGTACAACTAGGAAAGAGATAAGAATCAGAGTTATAATCTCATACTTTGATGAGATAGTATCATCTTGACTGGTCAATAATATAGATTATTGGACATAAATCCTCTGTAAAACAGGATTAACTGAATTTATCATCCAATTCCAGAGATAACAGGATACTATGTTATAAGAGACACATCTAATTAAGTACACAATGCGTTTAATTCGTAAAATGTATTTCGATTTATTAAATTTCATGTATGCCTAAATATGAGCTCTTTACACATTATGTCATACTATGTCATATTCAATGTTTGATATCGAAGAACTCGTTACATTTATTAATTATTAATATGAATTATTGTATACCATATAAGTGATATAACATGGCTATCTCTAGGCACATACATATAACAGCGAATTGCAAATAAAAAATTATGTGTTTTTATACTATTTCAAATTTATATATATATTTTTAAATTTATATATTTATATATACGCATATATATATATATCAGTTACATACATAGTTTTTATGTACAACATTTAAATGGTTATTCTAGATCTTATCATTTCATACTATCTATATAGTTTGTTTCATAGTGAATCTTATTGTAACGAGCGCTATTTTCAACGCTTATCGTACATAAAATTATTGTATAATAGCTGAGCCATAAGATAATTGTACAGTTGGATATGATAATAATAATAATAATACGCGTATAACAGAAGCAAAGCAATTGTACTAACATTCGTTCTTTCTTCCTACGATTTTCAATTTTTTCGACAGTACGGAAAAGACAAGTTGTTCAGAAAGTGATTTTTCATACGTGACACCGGCTTTACGGTTATTTTACAAGATAATATTTACACGTTTCATTGTATATTCGAGGCCGTGAGATTAAGCTGTACACACACTTCGCGATGTTGTAATCTTGTCCTAGACGATAATTCATACGAATATCGGAATCTTATGGAGTGTCATTAGTCGATCAAAAAGAAGTTTAAATACAACGGTTGTTCGCATGATTTGGAGCGTGAAGTTTGTTCTATTAATAATGGAGAAACGCAGCGTTGTTGTACTCTTCATTTTAATACTTATTATTTGTTCGTTACGTACAATAGACTCACACTTGATGCGTGCTTAATGTAGGTACAGTTAGAACAATCTTATTGTATTTTGAATAACGCGCAACAAGGCGTAATCGCTGTTGTTTCTTTTTATCTTGAATAGAAAAAAAAAAAGAAAACGCGTACATTTAATATTTGTGTTAAAAACAAGATCGTTATATACGCACGTTTTCTCTAACTATTATTTCATTATAACGACAATCATATATTATTATACTCATTCGTATGTTCATTCTACCTATAACAACATTGCGTCCGTTGTAATTGAACGGTATTGTGTATAACAATGCTCCTGTCGAAAGCGAATATCAAATGAAATTAATTTACATATTAATATAAACGATCCATCAAAACTGAGCAAGAGCCGCCATGATGGCAAATTGCGCTCACGTAAAATTGCGAACACTTGTATAATGTTAACGTGTAATACCAATTGTGTAATTAGAGCATTGTAATTATGCGAAAGGAGTTCGTTGTGTGTTGTTGTTGTTGTTAAGTGTATGCCAAATGGAAATAAGTTAGTCAGTGTCTTGTCTGACGTGCAAAACTTATTATGTACAAGTGACTTTACAATGTGTTGCTGCTGTTGTTGTTGTTGTTGACGAAAGATTAATCTTGACGTTTACATATGTAGTAAAATCTGTATATTTAATGTATTCATTAAAAGTTACTGTTACGCGTCACAAGTTGTTTTTTTTATTTGAAACAACCATAAACGCCTGGTGAATTTTTGGACTTTTTATGTAAAATGACTGGTAGTAAAAGAATGAAAAATATTTATACAAAAGTCAAAAGGATTTCTTCGGGTCTCGACACAATGTTCTTGCTTTGTTTGGATGATGTTATTTTTCTTCTTGCACGTAAGATGTGGAAAATTGTTATCGCTCTTATCAAAGTGATATAAGATTTTACGAGAACGACTTATATAGAGTAAATATCGAATTGTCTGTGAAGATTTTATTTCTTGTTGAATTGACTACTATCTATGTATATATATGTGGTTGTTGGCTTTAATTATCAGTGAATAAACTGTGGAGTCTGAGAATGTTACTGTTGAGATATTACAGAGCTTTAATTATGGCCATTGCTGACATATTTATATCTTATTCATTAAAAAGTGTATCCGGTAAATATTCTAGATATGGTAGCGGCTATAGTACGAAGAATCACAATATCTTTGCGTTTTCACGAATTTAAAATGTGGCCTTTGAACGGATAGATTTAGTACTTGCTATCGTTGAACTTAAATAAGACTCTGCGACAGACGAGGCCAGACAGAAGTGCAAACTGCATCGCGCTTGCAATTATTAAGAATAAAATTTTTTAATTGGCCTTATCTGTAAGAGATTTATTACTTATGTATAATTAACGAAATAGCTACTTAAATTATTTACACATATACATACGTTTATAATTGTTTTAAATTTTGTATTATCAATACATAATAATTGTCTAAAGTTATTATGCACTGGGTAGCCTGTCTAACTAGCGCGTTATATTAGAGAAAATATAATCGTATATTTTCGGATTAAATTGCCCATAATGAACGTACGAAACAGATCCATTTCAACGTAACAAACTTTCAATGCATGTGCAAAAGTGGAAAAATATGAAAATGCAATCTAGGTTTTGATGCATTTCAGAAAGTCAGAGTAATTGAAAATATGAGACATTTGTGTGTGTCTTATGAAAACTGCTCGCGATTATTATTTTTCTCTCTTTTTTTTTTACACCTCACTGACTTCGTAAAATTGTCGAAAATGTAAGACTTTGAGCCATTACTCCGCAACGCTTCTACCCGGTAAAACCTTTTTAGCTGTGCTCCTCTCCTTTTTAAAATTCTCTACAATCCTCCTGCCATGCTAGTTTATCGTAGTTTACCTTTAACGTTTTTAATAGTTACTTTTTTTTTCTTCTTACTGCTCATTGAGTTTTGTACTTGCATGAATGTTAAGTTTTAGGTTCTACGCAACCCTTAGTTTAAGAATTTTTTTGCTTCGCATTTATTTTCTTTAGCACTTTTCGATAACAGAAATATATCTTTCTCTTTTCCTCCTATAATCATTTTGTTAACTATTAAAAATAAAAAATTCAACCTCGCACGTTACTTCCGCCATTTTTTTCGTAAAAATAAGTTACACACGTAATGAATTATGTCATTACGAAATAATTTTATAATAAAGACAAAGTCTCGGTTTAAAGGTCGCGTGTAAAAAGTAGCAGAAATTTATCGTAAAATCATTTAAGCTTAAAAGTATAAAGCGACAAGTCTTATGGAAATCAAAAAAAAAATGTTCAGTCTACAGAATCAATTATTCGCTGTACACAAATTTTTGTACGCCTACAGGCACGCAATTAAATCAGCTCCTGTGACGATTAAATAGAACAACAATAGCAAAGAACAAGTTCAAGTGTAACTGGAGTTATAAATTACCGAAAACTCGTACCGTGTAAGCCATTGTGCAGCGTACAGCGTACACTATCAAAATATCCAATTGAAACTCAAAATTAAATTTCAACATGTACCGTTTATTATAACTAATCATCGGGCAATTTTACAATCAAATATAAAATATAGAGAATTCGGGGCACGACGCTGTTATTTTTTTTAACAGCGCAACAGCACTGCGCCTCGCTTCCCTACGTGATATATGTCTATATATCGATCTACAATAACTACGATTAAATATATAACTTCATATTATTATATTATATTATGCATATATGCAAATAATATTTACAGAGAAGATGGACAACGCAGTTACCAAGTATGCACGTTATATATAATATTATTAACTGTATAGAATATCAAACTGAAAATTGGAAAGTGCTCTCAACAGTTTGGATATTTCAAATTTCTGTTAATAGTAAAAAAAAATGAAAAAAAAATAATAGAAACGAACTAATGCTATAGTTTAACATATTAGGGCACCATTCCCGCGGTATAAAAAGTGCACAATGTACGACACACTTTTCGTTTAGTCGTACGAGAGAAAATTTCAACGGCTCTTTTATTTATCTCAACACGTGCGAATAAACGTGTGGAAATACGAAACCTAAAATGCACACTGTTAGTTCCATGAAAATACTTAACTAATGCTTTAGGCCACACAAATCCCCGACAATGTTATCAGAACTGTCAAAAAGTATGCAACCTCTTTTTTTTTCATCTAGCCGATAGCAAGGAACGAGAGCTTGATTCATTTTTTCGTGCATCTCGTCACTGCATGTTATTCTCGTTTACGCTCGTACTCTTCAAACAAATCTTCAACCTTACCTTAGAGAGTTTCATTCAAAATACATACTGCTATTTTACGCTGGGTTCAATAGAACATTCGTGGTTACTGTATCCTTCACTGTGAAACACTTTAGAAACAGGTATAGCATGAACTTCATAAAATTCTATCACGAAATTTACTCCAGTATTTCCGATATTATCCATTTACGGAAATTTTCGTTTTTATCCGTCGCACCTGGCGAATCAGTAGCTGAAGATATACTAGGTCCTTGTCAGTTATCCAAACTGGTACACCAACGTCAACAATGTTAACACTCAAGCAATCGGTGTCATAGAAAGATTTGTCTCAATTAAAAACTTTCTAACGATACTACCCTCAACACGAGTTACGACCTGGGCGTCGAGTGGTTGAAGAATGGCTTCTGGGGTTGCGGTAGCGGCGGTGGAAAAAATTGTGGCCCGGTTGGCGGCGTCACTGGTGGAAATCTGGGTGCAGGTACACCAGTTGACGTTGATGGTACAAACTGTGGAGGATACGGATTTGATCCTGGTGGTGCTTGTGGTACTAGAAACTGTTGACTCTGGCTGGTGGCTGAGGGTTGCGGTGTTACGGCGCTTGGATATATTGGTTGTGGTATCGCCTGCGTCAGCGGGAAGGTTGGATATTGGACAGGAACAGATTTCGATTGGAATTGTGGATAATGGATGGGGGCTGAACCGGGTGGTGGGATATATGGTTGTGGTGGTAATTGTGGTAGAGGATATATGGGCGGGACAGTGGTGATAGAAGGATGGGCGGGTGGAGACGTTTTTCGTGCCTTCAGTATTGCCTCCGCAGACAAGCCTATTAATTAAATAACGAAAAAGTATAGATAATATATTTATTGTGATAATTATAATTAGCTAATGTCTTCTATTCTTGTTATATATATATATGTGTGTGTTTATATTTATCTTTACCTTGTTTTCGTGCTCTCTCTTCTTCGTCGTCGCTCAGGAACAGTCCAAACTCTCGTTTCAGCCTCTCGGTCAAGTTTTCTCGTTGACGTTCGACCAAAGTGGGTGCTGCGGACCAACCAATTACGCCTTCTTCAGCACCTGTTAACAGATTCACGTAACCACTGCAACTAAACGTCATGACCTGCTTTTTACCGAGCGTCAACGTTTTAGCGGACTCTGTACGATTTTTCGGTTGTCTTCTGCTTGCTATTTTTTGTCGGTACCTTTCTTGATATGGTTTCTTACATATTGTTGAGTAGCGTCGTTTGCTTTTTATACGTGGAATTTCAAGCGCTGAAATGTCTTATTACCTTTTTTCTCTTCACCGTCAGGATTTATGAACAGTGGCAAAGCTGTCAGACTTGGAATATCAATAGATGCTTTCACGCCTTCCTCGTCAGAACTGAGTGAAGATGTTCCACTGCTTGCACTGTCTGATCTTCCTCTTGCGGTACCTTTGTCCGAGGACGAAGATGCATCATTCGATGGTTCCGGTTCTGGCGGAGTACCACCGGATGATTGTTGCTTGCGTTTTCGGTATTCCGATATCGATAACTGTAAAAATCAAATTTATATGTTAATAATGTTTTAATTTAATTATAAATTTTAACAGCCACATTTCTATTACACATTTACCAAAACAACTCAATACATGACATTTTTATTGCAAAAGCTTGCATTACTAATTTGAAAAAAAAAACAGGTATATCTTAAAAAAAATGTCTACTAGAATTCATTTGAGATATTTTTATCATGCTTCGATGCTATGCTATTATTTATATAAGATACAATTTGGATCATGCCGAATGTTGGGAAGTTGAGGTAAACGAACGTAATAAGGAATTAGGCTTCTACTCTAAGCAAACTCTACCACATTCCTACCGTTCTAACCTTGCGCTTGACTGGGGGTGGAACTTCAGGTTTTAATGGGGGTGGCGCTGGCATGTCGGTTGGTATTATAGTTCTTGGATCTTTGAGTCTCTTGACTTCCTTGGGCGTAGGATCTTCCTCTTTCACTGGAAGTTTCTCATTTTGCCCAATTAGATTATTATTCTTTAACACCACTTCCTCCAGTTTCGTACCATGTCCCGATGATATCTCAATAACTTTTTCTATATGAGAGGAAATGTTGACTTCAGTTATAAGTTCGGGTTTCACCGGTTCCGGCGGATCGACTTCAATCTTAGCTTCCAATAATTCCCTCAGAGCTGTGGACAGTATGGATTTTTCTTCTCCATTTTTCGAAAGCTCTCCACTCTCTAATTCAATGGTAGACTCTATAATGGATGCTTCAAAATCTAATGTTGTTTTCGATGGTTGTACCTGTTCAGGTTTCTTACGGATTCTTTCACTTAACGGCGGAATTGACTGCAACAATTTTGGAGGCTCTGGCTCTGACGATTCTATGTCGATATTCGAAGATGTTGATTCGAACATGGATTCTTCAGAGAGAGTAAGCGATGTACAAGTTGGATCTGATTTTGGAGGTTCTGGTTCTTTATTACAAACAATGGTCTCTTTAAGATCTATCTTCATGAATCCTCTTTGTTCCGGTTTTGTTTCGAACTCTTTAAACGCTCTCTCCTCAGGACGCATGTCAAAATCTTTAAAGGATTCTTCATACTCCTTCAAATCATCAATATCGCGATCCTCAGAATCAGAATCTTCTTTTGAACTGTCCATTAATCCTTCAATACCATCCATGCTTTTATCTTTTTCAGAACTCGTATCGACCTTTTCTTTGTAGTCGTTTCCGTCATCACCTGTAATTTTCTTCATTTGTGCTTCGACATCAAATTCATCAATTGATACATTGTCATCAGACTTTAAAAGTTCGCAAGATTTTATAATATCTGACCTCTTTTCGTCATCGGATTTGTCATTTTCATTGGTGATGTTAACAATTTTATTGAGGTTGCCACCAAATTCTAATCTCAGTTCAGCGACACGTTCTTTCAGAACAGCATCCGACTCCATTGCTGCAATGGGTGAACTGAGATCTTCCATTTCTGTATCCGCTTCATTCTGATCAACTATTTCCACAGTACCTTTTTCCTCTTCCATTGGAACCGATTCCTTTTTAGAGGACACTTCTTTTTTTACTTGTATTGTCATCTCGACGTCTATTTCGTGTATTTCCTTTTTAATGGACTGTGATTCGCTTTTAACTGAATTTTGAGTATCTTTTACAAAGAGTGATACATCTGTTTCTCGCTTTATATTTAGCCCTTCAACTTTAATCTGATCCCGTAACTCTTTAAGGGATAATTCTTCGTTGACTGCTCCTGTTTCAACCTTCACTGGATTTATCTCTTGCTTCACTAATACATCCGCTTTTTCATTTTTAACACATAATGTCGATTGCGGAATGTCTAATGTAACCTTGTCAGTTTGATCTGTATCATCCAAATCCATTGGTTCTGATTCAGATTGAAGTTCCTCTTTCGTTGGTTCACATTCGTAATCTTGTTGACCAGAATGTTGTTCCATATTGGGAGACTGTTGCTCGATGAATTCATCCTGTATGATGGAGTAATAATAAATATATGCACAGTAAGAATGTACTATAAAATCATATTGCTATATTAAACAACCCAAACTACCGGAAATCAAAAACTTACCTCATTGGAACCCAGTGGTTTTGAAATAGATGTAGGATCCGGTAAGAGCATAGTCGGGGTTGTTGGTGGAGTATAATTGTCCGAGGAAAGACTTTCCCTGGCAATTCTCCTCTTCTTCGGCGGTGCTACCATTTCACTGGGAGGACTTTCAGGTCGACTATTAGGAGAGTCACATTCCTCAGAAATGGCTTGTCTGAGCCATCTTTTCTTAGCGGACCCAGTTGAGCCCGAGCTCAGAGAATTCCCTGACACGGTTTGTCTACGTTGCGGTGGTGAATCGCATATCCCGGACACAGAGTTGGCTGCCTGGACGAGAGTGGCCAGACTTTTAGCAGCGTAACTCTGCGTTAAGAATTCCGGAGAAGGATCAGTGGGCGATAAAAAATCTGTAGGTCTGGTGAGTTGACTGATCGGAGTAGTTAGAGGTGCCGGTGGTAATGCTGGCAACGGGGACACCTGTGGTACATGAGTCTGCGGTGGATCAGGAGATTCCTTAAGCCACTCGTTCATAAGAACCTTCTTCGTCTTGGGGAACTTGAATCCTGGTGCCAAAGGTCCAACTGCTGCGGCTACGAGTAAGCAAGCCGAGGACAATGGTGTGGACGGAGTAGAACTTTGTGAGCTACTACTGGCGCCACTGTCGCATGTTGGACTTTTCACCGGTGTCGGCTGTTGAAGAGGTGGTGAACTTGGTCCAGGAACACTCGAGTTGGCCAAGGCTAATAATAGACCAGCTGCTGTGGGAATTCCCTGGTGTCCAGCTGGACCAGGGTTGATCGACTCGTTTCCATCCTTTATTGGCGTATGTAGATGAGAAGCGTATGGCATCCCACGATTCGGTGGACAATTCTGATTTGGCAGGGGTGGAGACTGCATAGAATTACTTTCCTCTCCAGAGGATATATCAGAATCGGCGGAATTTAATCTCGTTCTACGACTGCTCTGTGATTGGGAGCTACTGGTGGTTCTCGCACGACCCTTTCTCCGTTTACGCCTTACTGTTCTTTCAGAATTCTGTTGCTTGGCTTTGGACTGTGGGATTGCGCCATGACTGTCTTCGTTATCGCTATGCGTACCCCCAGACTCCTTCCTCTGTGCATTTCTAGCTTGGACCTCTTGCTTTCTTTGTTCAGCTTTTTCCAACCTCTCAAAGGCTTTCATAATAGCCTCCATTTTCCGCTCTTCTCGAGTCATCTTTTTCTTATCCTTCTTCGTTTCCTGGGGTGGAGGTTGTGTCAACACTGGTGACGTCTGCGGTGGTTGCACTGTCGGCGGCTCCTCTTTGGTTGCTTGTCGAGTTACAGTTGCACTACCACTGGCATTCGGTATAGTCTTTTTAGGTGGTACCACTGCGGGAGTCGGTGCCGGGGCTGGTGTTGGCTGCGTAATACTTGTGCTGGAAATGGCCGATAAAGAATCGCTATCCTCGCATACTGTATTTCGTCTACCTCGCCGCCTTCGTTCCCGGCCACTGTTAAAATATTACACAATTTAAAGGGATAATTTTCGGAATTCTGAAAGTCATTAGCGATATTATATTGAGCTACTTACTCGGCATTTTCTGCAAGGGCTCCATTACTTCCTCTTCTATTGAGTTGTCCCATGGAAGTTATCTGACAGTCTCTGGGATTGTTGCATGCGCACACCACGGGAAGTAAAGGCGAATTTGGATTCGGCGATAGCATCAAATCGTGCTGTTCATGGCGAATCGTAATCTCGGCATTCTTTTCGATTGCAGTGGTCGTCACGATGTACAGATGTAGGGTGCCCTTCTCTATGCAATGCTTCACCTCTGCATTGGGTTTACAACTGCGACGCACGAACCTGGCGTCGTTTCCATAGGTCCGAGTGTCGACGCAAACTTCAGTGCCGTCCCGGGGCAATCGATAGAAGAAGACGAAGGGTCCAGGTCTTTGAGCGTGCTGCCTACCTTGAGGATGTGATGGTCTATGCTGTGTACTCAGCATGTACTTTCCTCGTAATTCAACAACCGGTGTATTCGGTGGAAGGTACATTGTCGCGACTAAGAACTGTTAAAATAGAAGAAATAAGCAATGTAGAAATTGCGACTAGGTCAATGTAAAAAACAGTACTGCATGCACTGAGACGTATTACGCTATGGGATATCAACTTACTCGAAGGTTATTACTGTGAACGTTCAGCCTACATTTCCCAGTGGCCACGGCATTCATATTACTCTGCCTGAGATCACCGTGAGCTCCATTGACCTTTATACTCGATATTCTGGCTCTTAATTCAGGACTGTAATGGTTAGTTACAGCCTCCTCGTATCTTTCTATCCACTGTCTAAGAGGAGCCATATTGGTGCCCCAAGCATCCTGAGTATCCTCCTCCCTATCCTCGAGGCTCATCCTTCGTTTGGTTTTTCGCTTGCCGGGGCCTCGCTTCACAGTTTCCTTTTTACGAACTGCACTCGATTGTCTCGGATGGGATTCTCTTCTTTGCCTCTTAGCGACATTATTGTTGTTGTTGTTGTTGTTACTTAGCCTCCTGACTTGTGGCGGAGGATCAGATTTTCGTCTGGGTACTTGTTGTTGTGGTGTTCTTTTCTTCTGATTGACATTCACACCTACGTCAGTGTCCGCTGAACTTGTAGACGACGTGTCGGATGAGGTATCCGAATTGAGCAACTCCTCGCGTTTACGTAATTGCAACGCCCGTGCTCTCTGTCTGTCCACGCGACGTGGTCGACAAATTTCACAGAGATATTCATCAGGAATGTTTGAGCGGTCTATGCCCATACAGTCGACGTGTTGCCAAACCCTGATAAGAAATAATTTATATTTTCGCGTAAATATATCATAGTGAAAGTGTTAACCTAACTGCAAACTGAAAAACGTTTTTTTAAAATACGTACAGACAGCGGTCACAGCAAATCATGTAGCCATCGTCGTGTTCGAAATCACTAAAAATGAAAGAATGCTTAGTGTTATTTCTTCTAGATTGTTTATTAGGTTTGAATATAGAACGAGGATTCTGACTTACCAAATGCATCTAGTAACGCTGTTTTCATCATCCTCTTCACCCTCGGCGGCCGTTTCTGTTTCCTCGCCTTCAGGTTCTGCTTCTCTTCCAGCTTCGCTACTAATGGCACTTGCTGCATCATCCTCTACGTTGTTACTTGTCACAGCTTCAACAAAATGTCAATTTTCAATAATGGGTAGAAAGTGATGATACAGAGAGATGATTGAGAGCGCATCACTCACTGATCCTGGTGTAGTGTATTGTTTACATATAAAATTAAAAATGCAAATTCAAAACTTCCAATGAGAAAGAAAATTATATTAAAGACTCGAGGAGCGGCCAATATAAAAAATATAGGATTTTCTAAACCATTTAGTTTCAATAATTTCCTGGCATAGTGTAAATAACTTCTATAAAGATTGATAACTGGAAGCAATGAATCTCATTTGAGGAGGATTTAACAGCAGTTAATGTATCTACAGCATCATCCACTTTGAGGAATTCCGGGAAATATGACTTACATGAATAGTGCTGTATAGTCTTACCTTGACTATAAATGTAAGGATGCTGAGCGGTTACCGTGGCGCTTCCAGCACCGTTAATTGGTTGTTGTTTCACGTGCGGTGGCGGCGACGCTGGTGGAGGTGTTCGTGGTGGAGGTGCTCCATAGTTATGGTCTTGAAGAACAAACTGGAGACACTACAATTAGACAAGTGTTTATTTATTCAAACCATGCAATTTCACACACCGTTACCGTTGAAAAAGTAGAAGCTTAGACTACACGTCACTGAGAAGGAAAAGATCTAAAGAACTACAAGAATCCCAACTGCATCTCAGATATGTAAAGAAGAAATGATCAGTACCTCGTAAGGAAGTGGCATCCTTCGTACAGGGGACTGCAGAGTGTGTTGAGATTCCTCTTCCTTTGGCGAATGAAATTCGGTTTCCGATCTAAATAGAAAATATTGTTTTTTTTTTAGATTTAGATCAATTTATATATTTCATATTCTAAAATAGAATAACTCACTTGTTTTCTGTATCTCTACGAGACTCTCCACTAGTGACTGGTAACAACGTTTTGATCTGTCCTGATTGAGGTCTGACTTGCTGTGTGTACTGAGGCGCCATTATGAGTTGTTTCTGTTGTATCGTTTGCTGTTGGATCTTGATAGGCTGA
>JARPRH010000762.1:637156-649098 GCA_031763665.1 Calameuta haemorrhoidalis
GGCTCTCGTCGCCGACACGTATCAATACGCCGCGATCACGTGACTTGATGATGTTGGCCGGCTATGCTTACAAAAATCACAGCAGATGGCGCTGTCGGCAGCGCATCCGTTTTTCATAGAAAACATTTGTGCGCCTGAAATCAGCAAACGTTTATACGCACGTGCTACAAAGTATGAATGGTTGCATAGCTACAGCGAGATTATACGACGTATATAATATTCTTCGATCATTATACATTAATCCCTACTCGAATGCCGAAAGACGTACTGAAGAGCACATCGACCTGGAGTTTTGCGCAAACGGATATGATATTAAAGGTCAATTTCAAGTGTCTATTTTCAGCAAACCGGACCATGCTAATATATTTTCATGACGAGAATACAATAATAAGGTATTACAATTGTAATGCTTTTACGTGATTATGTGATGATCTCCCAAGTGTGACAGGATATTGTGAAATTATTATTGCCCGATAGATTGTTAGGAAAATGAAAGTACATATTTATTATTATATGTCGAAGTTATGTTTTAGAACGGTTATTAGCTTATAGGTAACTTAAAGACGGATATTTGGCACTCATTTAGTTCACTTTTAGATAAATTTTTGTATTTTGTTACATGAAATTAACGAGAGATTAGAGATGTCAGTCCTTTATTACAAACAACACATATAAATATGAAACTTATCTATATTTGAATGTCGTAGAAAAAATTACATGTTTGTTCTTATATTATATTGAATGTGCACATCGCAATTTTAAATCTAAGCTCAATCTTGTGAATAATTCAATAAAGTTCACTCATGAAACTTAGTGCAAAAATAAACATTTTTGGTTACACATAATGCACATTGTGTTTAGAGAACGTGCAGACGTTCGTTAATTTTCAAATTAATTGTAATTTCTACAATTTCAGTGACGGGTCAACCGTGATCACTTCTTTCCATTGCTTTCCATTGTTTAGCTCGTTCATGCAAATACAGAATTTCTAGTAAAATATTCGCTTCGTTTTTGGTTTGCAGTACGTAATCAAGTCAGCCAGATTTCCCTAGTTCGTGCACTTCACCAGATACCCTGACATGTCTATAAGATGAGAATAGAAATAACAGGAAAATACACGTTAGCAAACGATCTTTGCCTTTTAATCAAACGGCAACAGTTTCATTAAAATGGAATCGCTTCTTTACGAGGAGGAACTAAATAAGAAATCGGAGCGACAATTCTATTGTCTTGGATTGCTAGTGTTCATTTTGTGGTAGAATGTCACCTTCACTGTGCAGAATAAAAATTAAAAAAAATAAACGAATATTAGAGATTATTACCTTTAATATTCTAAGAATCCAAAATTCAGTCGTGCGGCTGGAATCAAAACAAACAAGTGCCTAAGCGCTATCAGCCGGCACGCGCCAAACGCAATAGAAATACCAGTAAGCCGATACTTGAAGAAAACGTTAGTCCAATTAGCCAAATCAAGTAGTCAAATCAAATAATAAATCAAAATATAAAATCCAAAAAGCAACGTTAACACTTTTTGAGAATAAAAATGGTTATCCCTACTAAAAATAACGTATTCCTCTCGAGGATATAAGCAGCGGGTTCCTCGATAGGAATGCTCTCTGTTCTCGGATACAAAAATCCTCAGAATCTGTCAATCGAAGCATTGGAGGTGCATTATAGAATTCATGCGAGTATTCTGAAATATTTAGAGCAACATGAAGGAAAACCTTTAAGGAAATCGTTAGGTCAATTATTTCAGTAGAAGTTGAAGAACTGTGCCGAAGGTCCATTTATGAAGTATCAGTTGAAACTTACTGATAAGAAAAAAAAAAGATGGATCTGATTCTGACAGTAGACATATTATGAGGGATAAATAAAATCAACTTCAGATATATTTATTTATGTATTTAATGCCATCTCCATTCCGGTCCCAAATATTTCAGTAAAATATTTTTAAACATTCCTACATCTATTAACTGTATAATATCTGTATTATTCGGCCTTCCTGAGCTATACGTATAATCGACTATGACTGCTCCTCTAGAACTTCCATCGATCACTGGATAAGTGTTTGTCACTGTAACATACCTTACAAGTTCAGGCCATAATAAACTTGCTGCACATACTGCATCCGCTGAATACCAGTTTGTAGAATATGCCATGCTGAATTTCTCTGCTTTGTTTAAGAACTTTATAGCTGTAGAGTTAAGACTCCCAAGAACATTTTTTCGCCAATCCTTCAAAAAATATAGATAATATTAAATAGTCATATGCAAATTTAAGAACTATAATGGACTATGAAATTTACTTACTCTTGTTATCCCTAATTTTAGATTTGTTTCCCATGGACAGAGAACAGTACGCGATGATGTTGTTGCATTTAGTACTATAAAATTACTCTCAGGATCTAAACTGAAATTAAACTCCGTATCTGATTGTACGTTTCCATAATTAGCGACACTGGAGCCCATTATATATAATTGTTTCACATGAGCTGCAAATGTGACGTCCAAACTCATTGCAAGAGCTACATTTGTTAATGGTCCCAGAGCCAAGATAGTCACTTCCCCTAAACATTGCATAAATTTTCTTATTTAATAATGAAAGTTATTTTATAATTAATCTTTCCCCTCTTATGAGAAGTTATTACCAGGATATTGCTGGACCAGGGACACCATTATTAATGCTGCTTGCTCCGATTTATTTAATTTGGCAGTAATTGTTCTTTTAAAATCAAAATCACCTAGGCCGTCCTTACCGAAATAGGTGCTAGGAATATATTTCTCGATCAAAGGTTTTGCCGCACCGGCATATATGGGTATCTACAAATATCATCTCATAAAATTTGATTGCTTTAGATATTAAAACGAACATAATACACAGTGGTATAGTACAAGGTAGTATAATATTTAAAAAAAATAGTCGCATATACTTACGTCACTTCTATTTGCAACTGTCAAAGTTTTTTGTACGTTTTTAATGACATTCTCCAAAGCAGTATTACCGTAAGTACATGTGATGGCTAACAGTTCCAAGCCATTATTATCCATCTTCTCAGATGCCAATGCCAAAAGTAGAGCTAAAGCATCATCCGCTCCAGCATCAACATCTATTATGACTTTACCTATACTTGAAGTAGTTGATCTTAAAGAGAAAAAAAAACTTCAGTAAAGTTATTACATTCTAATACCATAACAAACTTATATATGTACTAACACGTTGAGTGTCACGCGAATTTATAAAGAAATCCCCGTCGGGCCATACTTGCTGAACGGCTTGAATGAAAAGTTAGTGTCAGTCGCCGATGACTGAGGTGGCACTCAACGTGCTAATGTTAAATCTGGGATTCTACAGAAATCCTATCTTTAGAAGATATATTCTACAGACACCATCTGGATTAAAGTACTTACAAGGAACATCAATTTAGTGTCTCCCTCTGATTTTGATGAAACTCAACTATGTTATTGTGCTTGAAAACCTAAGAGACACGTATTTTTTTTTTAACGTCTACGTGTATTTTTCATTACCCGTGACGAGAAATATTTTAGTTTTTGTTTCATTGAAATTGGTCGACTCCTTCTAGGTGAAACTGCATTATCACCCCTCGATATGCCGAAATTTGGGGGTTAATTTCACCCCCTAGAACCGTTTTTCCGCCGATAAAAAAAATGTTTAGTATAGTTTTTCAAGCGCTACAACATAGTTGAGTTTCATCAAAATCGGAGGAGAACACTAAAGTGATATTCCTTGTTAGTCTAACAAATCGTTGCGTGTCTATGCTATGTATAATACAATTTTAATTAATTCTTACGTGACAGATGGTAGTAATAGCTGTAGTTGGAAACACGTTGGAATAAGAATAACGATGAATTTACGTAACAACTTCATGCTTCAACCCTTGACCTTCGATGAAGGAGTAGCTGTTATCAATTGTAAACGATTAGATGCAAATTATAACAGGCACTAATACACTTTTTAAACAAAATTATCAAATTTAAATTTTCAAATTTTCAGGGTATATGGCGATTCCCAAGTGGAGAGCTTGATAGACCTGGAAGCTTTGCTTCTCACAAATTAAGATGCGCCACTCTACCGATGCCAGTTTTAAAGGAAACTGATGACAGCCAGATGCTTATGGAATTGTGCGTAAGCTACGTAAAACTCCAGAAGCAAATAATTAAATATTTGTCAGATTTTATTTATTATCGATAAACATTCAAACGTGTATTTGTTTATCATTTCCTTTTCAATCGTACCTGACATCAATGACAATGTTTATATATATCCCCATTCTTGGTCTTTGTTAAAGTAGGAGAATGTAAATTAAGCGGCCGAAATCCATACAGGCTTGACGCTCGGAATCTTTAGAAATTTACGGTAAAATTTCCGCGTTCGGTACGTATGACGCTATGGAGGGGATTGAGTCCAAGTGTTGAGCCTGTTACGGAATTCGGTCGCTTATATTAGTAAATGACCATTAAATCATAATTAAATAAGGGAAGCAGTAGTAATGTAAAAGAGTAGCGAAAACGTTACAGGAAATTTCGAAAATGCAATTAAAATGATAGGCCAGTGCTAGATCATATGATAGGCATATATGTAGTGACTTATATACTTGGCATTAATAATGTGATTTCAATATCTTTTGTTAGAGAAATTCACATCACTCTCGTACTTGACGTAATTTTTTACACAATAGTTTTTTTTGGGGTATGGGATTTGACATTCCTCACTTCCAACATTCGCAGCGAACGTAGGTTCTAGTCCCACTGACGTCAACACAACTAGAAATGTATAACAAACGCAAATCACAGACGTCAGACCCATTGTTTAAATTGCTATCTTTCATATAATTTTCAGCAGTATACTTATAATTGCGTCTAAATTATTTCTTTCAGCAAGGAATATTTACAAAATATCTATAAATAGTTGTAATCGTTCAAATAAGATTATATCAAATAAAAAACATCGTAGAGGCATAGCAGGGACATAATATTTACAATATCGAAAGTATAATATTACGTGATATCCGATCAATGTTGCTTACTCAATATCAAAATGGTGATACCACTACAATATTTCTTCGAGGAGATTTCTATTTGTTATACATTTATGATTTCTAATGTATTCAGAAAGTTGTATTATATGAAACGTGAACTCCACGAAATAGTGAGATGCAGCAAGTGGTGCGATCATGTGTGACTATGCTTTTACCGGTGTCAAACGAATATTGAAATATTACATTGATCGTATACCTTTAGATTATTGATATATATTGAGAGGTTTCGTGATTTTCGAGGATTAGGCATCACAAGACTTTTCAAGAGGTTTGTGCACTGGGCAGGCGTCTTTGAAAGGAAGTAACACTTGAGTTTTAAAATTAAATAATTGCGCTATATTATCCTGTGGATTACATGCTAGAAAGTCACGTAATCGCTATTTTCATTCTTACACACACACACACTCTTATAATAGCGCACAGTTATATTACCATATCGTAGGCGATAAAAAGTGTGTTTGCTTATCTTTTCGCTATATTAGCTTTTAGGCGTGGGAAAAAGATAGCTGAAACTACAATACAGAAGATTTGCACAATGCGACCGATGACTGTAGGCTAGCTGATAATCGGAATGATAATGATTCAGAACTCGCAGATGATCACAATGACTCTCGTTTGCCGAATCTCTTATCTTCAGGATGGATTAGAATCAGACAGCTATTAATCAAAATGACATTGGGAGCTGAGTATTTTTAGGTGGGTTATATTGAGGTGGATCTGCAATCCTGATAGTTCTATTGTAATAACTTCACTGCAGGATGATGCAAAGGTATTTGGGATGTCCTTCCTGAGACTAGGGGGTATCAAAATGATTCCTTAGGCCTGGTAAGAACTGTGAGGAATTCAGACAGCTACTAATCACAATGATATTGGGAGCTGAGCTTTTTAAGGAATGCGATTAGTGTTTTTGCTCGATTTTTGACAGCTCCGGCACAATGACTTTGCTGCAGAAGATCTACATGGATAGCAGATTTCCTGATACAGAGATGAGGCACAATACTCTCCAAGACCAAGAATGGCTGAGGATGAGTTCCCACAGTTTGCAGTACAATATTGTTCACTGGTTCGCTCTGAAACGAAGAATAAATTTCTTATTTACTTCTTGATAATTTCTAATTTCTAATTTCCAAATCTTTATTGCTTCTTGTCACTTTGAGTGTACATGAGTCATAACAATGCACGAGTCGAGTCGGAATCGGTATCCGAGAACAGAGAGAATTCCTATCGAGGAAGCCGCTGCTTATATCCTCGAGAGGAATACGTTATATTTAGTAGGGATAACGATTTTTCTTCTCAAAAAGTGTTAACGTTGCTTTTTCGATTTTATATTTTGATTTACTAATTGCATTAACGGTTTCTTCAACTACCGACTTATTGGTACTTATTTCTATTGCGTTTGGCGCGTGCCGGCTGATAGCGCTCAGGCATTTGTTTGTTTTGATTCCAGCCGCACGACTAAATTTTGGATTCTTAGAATATTAAAGGTAATAATCTCTAATATTATTTTATCATGATTGTCGCTGTTACTAATTTCAAGTGAATTATGTAGTATTAGGGATTTAAAGGTCCTATTTTCCCTTTTCTTTATCGGCGTCGCTGTGAGAGGTCGATACGAGTTTTGAGAAATTCTAGGATTTAAGTAGTTTTTTTAGATACTATTATGGACATCCACAGTGCGCCATGCATTCTTATGAGGGAAAGTACACTTTTAGAAACGTGTAATGTTAGGCTAGTTAAACTTCGAATGACAATAAAAATGAGAATCGCAAAACAGTGTAAAAAATTTATAATCGCAGAATAATATATTTTTCCACATTTGCATAAGACCTAACTGCCAACTCGTTAAAGCAGGAAATGCACTTTATGTACAAGTACAGATATATATATTCCATGGAAACCCGTTTTTCAAACTTTTATCTATAATATATGGCTACGATGTGCTACAATCCAATACTCTACCAATAATACATTTAAGACTGTATTATTACAAAATCTTTTACAAGTAACATATAAAAGCATCATCTGGACATGCAGGTTCTACCATAAGGATGAAATCGGCGCTGTCACTTCAAGTGACGCGTTTAGGCTGAATAACCCTGTATATAGGCCTCTTGCATATTTCAGCAGATTCGATTTTTTCGATAGTAACTATGTATATGTCTAATATGTCGATAGCTAAATGTACTCCAGGATCACTTTAGTACGCGTTTTACTATTGCGTCAAGAAAATATTTTTGCTATCCGGCACCCGTTTTTTCTGTGTCTTAAACGAAGCGTTAAATTTTTTCCAGCTGTTACGCCATGTTCAAAATTGTTATGCTGATTTCAAGCTGATCTACCGTGCCAATTTGATTGCTAATTAGACAGCAATTTGACACCAAGTTTAAAATCTATTGTATTGTATTAATTAATCTATCTTTCTATCTAATCTATCTTTTGTATTAATTAATATTTGAATTCCTGCAAATAGAGATATTATTCTATATATTGTTTATTCTATCTCTCTTTCACTATTCGGTACAAATGAAATTATCGGTTTGTGGTAACTGAAATAAGAAATGAAAATTCTTCATTGTATTTGATTCAAAAATCTGGTAAAAACTGCGTCAATAGTAGTTCCAGATCTCGTCGTTGCTTCTGTACGATTATTTGACATTTGTATGGCTGTCAATTAATGGCTGTGCCTTTGCCGATGCGAAATTCACATTAAAGGCGCCTATAGAAGTTTCACTTGCAAAATTATAATTCAAATTACGGTAAAACCTCAGTTCCACTCCATTGCCGGGACCACGAACTTCCGTCAGTTGTGGACGCAGTACGATGAGGTAAGAGAGGAGTGTGGCGGGGTGACTATTAACGTATCTCGGTTGTACGCGTAACGCAGAGAGCACTATGGTGCGAGCGAGACGGCAAAGCCTCGTTCACTGCATTCTTTTCACATAGTACAAGTGCGACCGAGACGGCAATATGGCTCTGGATCACACTCGCGATGGAAGATGGAAAATAGTACATTACGATACAAATGTGAGAATTACGTACTTCGTATTGTACTATTTTATCACCAGGTTCTACACGACGAATTATATTTCCGGATTACTTGGAGAAAGCGGTTTACGAGAATTTCATTTAGCACTCATTTCTGGACTAGGCTCGTTGTAAGATTATGCTAGCGAAAAGGAAGTTAGATTAGGTACGTAAATAAGACACGGGGTCCTCGTTACGCATTCGTACAACAGTTTCGTGAAAACAGGAACTGAAACACGGAACCGGACAGCGGCTGAGTTCAAATAAGGACTGAGCGGACAAGGACTGAGGTTTGACTGTATAATAAACAGATACTTTCTCATTATAATTGCACCAATAGGAGAGAATAAACCTTTTAGTAATTTTTTATTAAATCTTATCAATTTTTCAAAATAATTTATTACTAACAAACTATTATTTTGTTCAAGTAATTTTTCAGTATACTGGCAACATAAATCTTTAAGAATAACGGCATAAAAGAATCTACTTTGCATTATTTAAATTTTTACATAATAGCAAATTTAAAACACATTCTCGGCGAACCATTGCTAAAGAGTAAGTCAATTATTTTATACAGACACGTTGGATAATCTGAAAAGATACTCTTTACCGGTATAGTATCTTCCCAACAAACACAATATTACATTTAACGTAAACTTTAGTTAAAGTATCACTCTCACTTATGTTTTATGAACAAGGGTGATGTTATAACTTACGTGTGTTTCTTGGGTCTTGGATATTATTGATCTTCGCAGGAAAATCGAAGTTGGACGTTAACCTTTTAAGGACAGGTCGAAATTTCGACCACCAATTTTGTCAGCCACTCGACGTGACAAATTCTTTGATTTTATGTACAAATATCAAGTAAAAATAAAGTCCAATTTCAACGTAAAAATCCCCGTCCTGAAAAGGGGAATAACATCTGTCTGCGCAAATTTCAAGGTCAATATATACATTATTCTTCTGTAACCATTTCGGCGCTCGAGTAGGGGTTAATGTATAAGGCTGAGAGATATATAAGTCAAAGGATCTTGAGCCGATTATTCACTCTGTGTTTTTTCCTCGTCTAGCTACGTACATTTGCTGTTAAGTAATTGATTCATCGGCTGGAAGTGTAGTGGCAATGGCGATAAGAAACCTTCGAGTATTCGTGCTACTTGTGGTAGTCATCCTCGGTAGTGTTCACGGACTGTAAGTCAGCAGCGGAGTAACATTTTATAGTACAATTATTTACGTTCGAATTGGCATAACTAAATATTTACATGCTATCTTTATATTGCAAGTCAATGTATGAGGATGAACTTTGATCTCGTAAAATTCGATTAACTTTTCACTATTATATAAAAAAGGAAGTCAGATTTATATAAAATCTTATATATCCACTTGCGATTTGATATACGCACTTGGTTTACAGAATGCACTGTTGTTAATTTGATGACAGACATACTGACTGTGAGTCGAGTGGAAATAGCCGAGTGATTGTAGAAGAAGTTCTCCTTGGTTACGTGGCAACTTTCATCCGTAAAGCATCCTTTTACGTTAGCTGTCTGGAATGAGTGCAAGCATAAGGAATTTTGATTTAAATGAAAATTTTATTATTTAATTAAGGGAGGATTGTTGGATTATTATCATCCCTTAATCAGTGAGGTGGAAAAACTTACGTTATCGACGAGATAGGTCTTACTGGCTTCTGACACAAAATTTGATACGAAAATTTTGAATGGGAATGGTCGTGCGATTTTGTTCTTTATTTGAAAAGCATTGACATCGGGTATCTCGATAATTCCACGCGTCTGCTCCTAAGTTAACAGAAAAATAAAAAAAATATAACATGTTTCAGTAGAGAACTAGGCACGTGCACAGTTACTAGAGTAAATAGAAAAAAATAAACACTTGTACAAATAAGATAATAAACGTTGGGATCATCATATTTTATTATCCCTTTAAGCTTACATCAGCATATGATCGTGCATAGCATCATTGGTATTATTATATGTAGCTTGATGAATGATAGAACTGCGATTTCAGAGAAAGAGAAAGCCAAAGGAAAATAATTGTCCAGCAATTGACAGAACCAGTAGAACATGCCGAAGGTCCTCATTGGGATCATTGTTCTGAGACACTCTTCTTCGTGGATATACATAATCAAAAAATATACAGATTGAATTCACGTACATCAAGCTTGACTTATACTTATATAGGTAATGTTTTTAACTCTAGACTTAGAATAAAAGGATAGAAACTTCAATGATACTGTACAAAAATTACCCGAATGACAGCTAATATGGTCGTAACGAGTGATACTGAATAAATGTATTCTAGCAAATGGACCAGTTGGCATGGTAATTCCTGTAGATGATTCCCCCGATCAGTTCGTAGCTGGAGCTGGTACAGATTTCGTTTTAATCACATGGGATGCAACTTATAACGATACAAATCCAAAAATAACTGTATTAACCAAAGTCGATACTGACCGTAATGACACTCGATGGAACGATGGTAAAGCAGATTCATCGGGACGATTCTGGGGAGGTAAAGTAAATTGGCTTATATTAATAATTGTAAAATTGTATGTAAAGCATAATTGAATAATTAATCCATTGTATTTGATATTTAGGCACCATGGGTCCCGAAATAAATGGAGTGGCAACTCCTAATCGTGGATCATTATATCGTATCACGAATGAATTTAAACCGAAAAAAATGGTGTCTCCAGTCACCATAAGTAATGGTGAAGCCTGGAACATTCAGGATAATATATTTTATTATATAGATTCGCCAACCCTTCAAATTGTCTCTTACGACTTTGATTCTTATAGAGGAACTATTTGTAAGGAATTTTTAATTCTACAGAATCATTGTTATTATTATATTATGATATCTCTTATGTATAATTTATTTCATTAAACTTGAGAACGTTACTTTATTTCCAGCTAATAAGAAAGTCGTTTACGATCTACGGACAAATAACTTACCTGGTGTTCCTGATGGTATGACTATTGATGTTAATGGTAATCTTTGGGTGGCACTGTATGGTGGTAATTGTGTAAGTTCAATCAAATATTCATTATATGTATATTGGATGGCATATTACTCTGCATACCTAATAGAGACTCTTAATGACTATTAAAGTTGTATTAATTAGCAACAATTGGCTTCCGGGTTGAAGCCGGGTTTGGAAGTTTCCTTAACTTCCAAATGTACAATGGTCGTAAACATCGGCATATAGTATGGACTGCGCGATCCCAACTTTAAATTCTTTGAAAAAGTAACCGTTCAAATAAACAAAGAGAAAATGCGGTGGCGGCCAATCGTTCTCTTTTTCTAATCCTCCTATTGGGCTACTTTCTTTATACTTTTGTACTACGGCTGCTGATTAGAAAGAGACAGGGCTTAGCCGCCATCAGTCGCTATCTTTTTCTTTCAGTCTACCATTTATCCTATGTTAATGCGTAGTCTATATGTACTGTACGTCGGTGGTCGCGAAAGCCTCAAAACTTCAGTTGAACTAATTTTTAGGTAATCAATGTGGATCCAAGGAGAGGGAAGTTACTGAGATCCATAAAAATTCCTGCCAAACAAGTAAGTAGTGTAACGTTTGGTGGTCCTCTATTGGACATTCTTTATGTTACCACATCAAGAGTTGGATTAAATGAATCTCAATTGTTATCACAACCCAAAGCTGGCTCTGTATTTGCTGTGAAGAACTTAGGTGTCCAGGGTTTTATTGCGAATTCATTTCAATTGAACAGAGTAATGTTTTGATTAACGTTGTATAAGTATACATTGTAACGCAGACACTGAGTTGTAGTAAATTGCATTTATTCGTTTTTCTGTGAAACATAAATAAATTAAATTAATA
>JARPRH010000763.1:9367-21673 GCA_031763665.1 Calameuta haemorrhoidalis
AAAGAGAAGCCTGTCTGCCGGTTTATTAATAAATCACAAGGATAAACAAGATAATCCTGCCTAAATCCGGTATCCTCCGCGCACCAATATACACAGGGGCCTTCTTCTTCCTTGGAGTATAAAATATCCCGTACTGGCCAAAACGAAATGAGAAGGTCAGCCCCATGGCTATTCCGTGCTAGATTCGGCTTTGTATCCCCGTACTTAGAAGCGGTGAATAGAGGAGCTTATGGGGGATCCGGCGAGAAGCTAAACTTATGGTACCAGGAGTAAAGACGTAAGAGGTATCTTATTCTCAGAAAAATACCATAGGTATTATGGATCTTAGTATAGCTATGTATACACGGTGAGCAAGAAGTATAGAAATCGGTCGGGGACAGAATACTTTTTGCATACTGAAGAATCTTTTTAAATTTTCAAACGCGTTAAATCACTATTTCAGATCTATGGCTGTCCTGTAGACAGCAGGTATACACAGATGGCGCAACAGGAGATACGGACTGCTCGAGAATTAGCTTCGAGAAACAGAAGTCGATTTCGAAGCTATTTTACTTAGCCGTGTAGGAGAATGTTTCGCGGATGCATAATTCAAAGCGATTCGTAATACCCTATCCGATAATCTCTATCGCCACCGCTCGCGGCCATTCTCTATCAATTTCGTGCAAGCATCGGCTTTTAGCGTCGTTACGAAGATAGCCTAATACAGTGGGGGCGAACAGAAGCGTGTATATTCATTGAGCACGTACCCGTAAGGAGTACACGGCTGAGTTAACGATATCCAAATCGATATGCAGTTAAGTACTGAGAACCAGAGCGAACCGGTAATGAGATTAGGAGCGAAGCGAAGGATAAAACGAGAGGAGGTTAAAAAGAAGGAAATTAAAAATTAAATAGTTTCTGGAAAGTTTAAATTTTACGAACAAACAAAAATATAATCGACCTCAACAACTTTTGGCGGACTGGACCTGCGATTAATCAAAAGTTAAGTATTTAGTGAGCACGCTCGAAACTCGATGTTGAAATAGATAAGCGCGCAGGCCATGACCGTGGCGGCGTGTGCCGACTCGAAAGGCTGTGTAGCGGTCAAGGTCAGGCTGAAGGTTGCTCTGGAAAAATCAACGATATTTGAAACTCAAGTTTCTCGTATTCCGTCGCCGAATATTTTAGTGACAAAAAAAATTTTTGAATTTATCATACGAATCGTATACACGTACGATACTTATCTTACCTGGTCAAGAAGGTTTAGACGTACGATTTGGTACGTTGTGGGAAAAGTAAATTCACAAGGTTTTTAATTATTTTTAATAATTAAATCGACTTTTCGATCCCGTAGAAACGTCGCCGACTAATGACGTGTAGTTTCATATGGCGACGTGTCTCTCGCCGGTATTTACGTTTTATATGTAGAAGCGAGACGCAACGAACAGTTGCATAACTTCGAGTCACGTACAACGTAGCCAGTTGCGACGAACGTTGCGTAGACTAAGTGATAAATCGGCAGAAAGAAACGTTTGCTTAATAGAAAATAGCCGAGATTAGAGGACGATAGATTGGTTGGTTGGCTGTACACACTGTTTGTTGTATGATAAGATACATAGTAGTTCAATGTAACACGGGAAATGATTTGTACAAGAGAATTTTTTTTTTTTTTTTTAATAGAAAATTGTTATCATCTCCAGACGAGTTTTTCATTTTTCATAATCCGTCTTCGTCTTTTCCTTGACGTTTTTTCTTTTTCTTGTCAGATACGAGCGTGATACTTTGTGTTCGTAAATCGATTTATTTGAATTTAAAGATTATCGTACGTCATTGCGTTTATCGTCCGCAACAAGGAATAAAGATTTGCCAAAGAATAAAGATTTTATAAGGTTGAGAAATAGAAAATTTTTTTTAAATGGAATTTTGAACGAGCATATACGTCGAGGTTAAAAATGGCGCGCGAATTAAAAGGGTACAACGCGTCGACGCAGGGCGGCGTTCGCTCCTCGAGGAGCAGCTGGTTATAACCGGCGTAACTAGTTACGGGGCCTGGAGGATCAGCACGATGCAATTGTGAATCGAGGTAGGGCCCACCACGTGGCCGTTTATGGGAAACGGGATGCCCATTGGATGAAGTCAAGTCACTGGATGGCGTACGAACGTGTGGACGACCCTGACCTTGACTGCGGGACAAGAACAGTGAGACCGTAGGACTGAAGCTGCGTTCACACGGGGAGCGTCGTGACATTTTTAAAGGAGGTTAGGCACTGTTCCGTGCATAAATAATCTCGGATAATGAGTGTGGACAAACCTTTAGACCTTCGACCCTCTTACGATTCCCTACGAATTCCTAGAATGTCAGCTTCTCCCTCCTTCTCTGGTCTTGCGTCCTCACTGTGAGCAGAGCCTAAGGGTCGCGCGTCACGAAAAGACAGCACAAAGCGAAAGGAGGCGAACCCAGGGAGACGCGCTTAGTGTGGACGTGGTTTGTTTGCATTCCAGGAGCGACTGTCGCTCGTCTGTCTTCCATGAAAATTATCATTGAGGAAAGAAAACGCTCGCGTAGGTGGAATATGGAACCAAGAGGTTCTTCCTTGGTTTTGATATCGACTGTAGACAATGAAGTTGCTATGAGTGATTCTCGTAACAAAGGAGCCACGATAATGGATACAGGGAGTCGGTCGCAGCGATGAATTTTCTAATAGTTTCTACGTACGACAGTGTTTCAGTAGAGACAGATATTGCACTGGGTAAATGTATTACGATAGTTTTGTACAGTGCCGGGGAGAAGATACGTTTACAATTGGAATATATGTAGGCATTATTCCATGTATCTGGTAGGTATGTACATGGGATGCGACATGCTTCGACTTTACTGGTCCACTCGAATAATGGAATCAGACGACAAACGGTATATAGAAACCTATCTGGAAACTCTTATTCGTTTTCAGGACAGTATACGCTGGGTTGGCTTCTACACTGGGAAACGTACGGTTCTGGTAATGGCGATGCAGTTTATACGAGATTTACGAGTCCAAGGAATTTCAGGGGGTCGATTAAAGTCGTTGGAAAGACGGGATAGTTTAGTGGTTGAAATGGAAAACTTTGAAATTATTTCGCTCGACTTTTTATTTTCTTTTTTTCTTTTCTTTATTTACGCATTAATAGTCGATCCTCGACATTGTCATTTAACTCTGTCGTCCACAGGTCCAAACTTAAACTCTCTTCCGCGTTGGCATTCCAAGTAGTTGCAAAGCCCTTGAAAACTTTAATATCCCGCGACGGGGAAAGATTAAAGATTCAACCACTATTTGTCATTCCATCGCCGCACTTCAGAGCCAGCACTCTTCCACCCATCTCTTACCAAGTCCATCGCCCGTTCCTACCCAGTGCAGCCCTCTCGAACCTCACAGGATTTTAAGCAAAGTCAAGCTTAAAAGCTTCTACCCTTGTCAAAATCGGCGAGTAACGTCCAAAGGGCAGTCAAGCGCGAGAGACTATAACCCTAGAGGCCTTTACCGATTCCTCACCAAAATTTCGTCTCTTTGCTAACTGAAAATTTTCCAACAGCCACATAGAGACAAATACGGGACGTCAGTCGCGACCTTAAAATACGTTAAAGCTTCGAGCACGAAACAGCCAGTTCCTTTCAGGCAAGTTTTGAATAAAAATTCACCAACCGAGTGTCGCGCTCTAGCGGCGGTCGTTGCTACTATTTTCTACAACTCCAGAGTAGCGCCCGTCGCGCCACGCTACTACGCACGGAGCTGTCTACCTCGTAGAGGGTGAAGGAACTATATGGATATACACACACACATATAATCATTGTGTGAGTATGCATTCATACGAATACATATATATATATATATATATATATAACTGCATTCAAACCTATACACACTCCAGTAGGTATACGGGTATTGTTTGCGCCTGAGCGTATTGATAGCTGCAGTTCGGAGCCGACAGGGTGCAGTCGGATCACGCCGAGTCCTGCCGACATAGCAGCGCTGTGGAAAAGAGACGCAGCGTAGTGGAAGCCAGTGCGTATATAAAGAGCGACGTACTCGAATGGGACGCTCGTAACGGTCGTTTGTGTTTGCTGCGCCGAGTATCGGCCAAGTGGTAAAGACAGACAGACAGACAAGCCCAGAGAGAGAAATTCCGAAGGTTGAAGAGTAGCCTGGCAGTGGTGGTAGGACTGCGAGCAGTAGTAATATCAATGTGTACATACGGTAGTAGAGTATGTGGCTATATATAGCAGTTATAAGCGTAGTACTAGCAACGACCGTGGTAGCAGCAGTCGATGCCGAGGAGTAGAGTAGGGGTAGAAATTCGTAGTAGTACCAGTAACAGTAACAAAGTAGTGGTAGTAATTCTAGATGGCAGTGGTGGTAGTAATGCTAGATGGCAGTGGTGGTAGTACTGGCAGGTAACAGCAGCAGCAGTAGTACGAGCGGGTGGTCTGTCGTTGCTGGTAATAATGTTAGGTTAGGTTGGACGTAAAATGTCGAGTAGGTAATCGGGAGACAGAAACGGGGGTACCAACTACTTTATCTATCGCACTGATGATAACGCAAAGTGTGTTTATCATGAGATGCTTCAATTAATTATTTACAGAGGGAATATTTTTTTTTTCTTAGGAAAATCAAGAACACGCAGACGAATTCCCTCGATCGGACTTGTTACAACTGACCTCGACAACGTCGCTGACTTCCTTGGCGTCGTCTTCGGCAACGACGGGAGGCTGCGGTCCACCGCAGAGTTACGTGTCATGTGTGGACACCTTGCGCGCAGTTTCACATAGGGAAATTTTCATTTCTTATTTCGGTGTCCTGTTTCGCAGGTGTTGATCTGCTTGTTGTTAGCTTACGTTAAGATTTTTTACACCGGTTATTCGTTGTTATCCAATCTAGATGTATTGCGGGGAACAACCGTGATGCGGAACTACTGTTATCAGTGGATTTGTTGATTCTTTGTACTGCGAGACAAGCTATGGCTTTACGCTCGAATAACTGGCTGCGTGTCAGGCCGTGAGTCACGGATTGACTTTACTCTAAGTCGTGTTCTTGGGCACGTAGGTACCGGGAGATATAAATACGTTGGGCACGCGTACGACTGGCTTAACGATTTCTTAGTAGAATTTTTGGCAGGTTGGAGCGGAAAGACTGATAAAGAAAATATTTATTTTTTATAGAGATTTTAAACTGGTCATATATATGTGTGTTACGTATCTGGCGAATATTTATTTGCTGATAAAATTGCGTAGGACTTGTTATTGTCTGGATTATAATTAATTGGTCGTTTCTTATTTTTCACGATACCTAAAATGGCAATGCGCCACGATGAAGACGCGGTTGCCATGGAAACGTGAGCGAACCGAGTGAAAGCGTGAAATTGGTGAGTGCATACAATAAACCTTGAATCTCTGCAATCGAAATGGTGGTAATTGTATGATAGAACGTAATAAAGTAACATTCCACTCCATTCAAATCCTACACTGTTGTATGCACTATCATTGGCGGATAATGGAGTTGCCTATCATCATAGACTGTATAATGGAAGCAAGACAGATTTCTGCAACGAATTCGTATAGTGATGCTGCTCCGTGCTACAGATTCAATAAATTATCTGTAGGGTTTTAATTCTACTTGGATCAAAAATGAAATATAGATTTTTTTTTGCAATTTTTTTTGTTGCTGCAATCGAAATGGTGGTAATTGTATGACAGAACGTAATAAAGTAACATTCCAATTCATTGAAATCGTACACTGTTGTATGCACTATCATTGGCGGATAATGGAGTTGCCCTTCATCATAGACATCATAGACAAGACAGATTTCTGCAACGAATTCGTAGCGTGATGCTGCTCCGTGCTACAGATTCAATAAATTATCTGTAGAGGCTTAATTCTACTTGGATCAAAAATGAAATATAGATTTTTTTTGCAATTTTTTTTGTTGCTGCAATCGAAATGGTGGTAATTGTATGACAGAACGTAATAAAGTAGCATTCCAATTCATTGAAATCGTACACTGTTGTATGCACTATCATTGGCATATAATGGAGTTGCCCTTCATCATAGACATCATAGACAAGACAGATTTCTGCAACGAATTCGTATAGTGATGCTGCTCCGTGCTACAGATTCAATAAATTATCTGTAGAGGCTTAATTTTACTTGGATCAAAAATGAAATATAGATTTTTTTTTGCAATTTTTTTTGTTGCTGCAATCGAAATGGTGGTAATTGTATGACAGAATGTAATAGAGTAACATTCCAATTCATTGAAATCGTACACTGCTGTATGCACTATCATTGGCGGATAATGGAGTTGCCCATCATCACAGACTGTATAATAGAAGCAAGACAGATTTCTGCAACGAATTCGTATAGTGATGCTGGTCCGTGCTGCAGATTCAATAAATTATCTGTAGAGGCTTAATTTTACTTGGATCAAAAATAAAATATAGATTTTTTTGTCGCTGCAATCGAAATGGTGGTAATTGTATGACAGAATGTAATAGAGTAACATTCCAATTCATTGAAATCGTACACTGTTGTATGCACTATCATTGGCGGATAATGGAGTTGCCCATCATCACAGACTGTATAATGGAAACAAGACAGATTTCTGCAACACAAAAGTGATGCTGGTCCGTGCTATAGATTCAGTAAATTCTCTGTAGAGACTTAACTTTACTTGGATCAAAGATAAAATATAGATTTTTTTTTTAAATTTAATTACACAATTTCTATATTATCTATATAATAATAAACTTGGATAATAAACTTTATTCCTATGGATCCACCTTTTGGGTATAATCAGTGTGTGAAATAATCGATACTAATAATTATTTGAGAAACGCCAATTTTTTTTTTCAAAATATTTTTTTCACGTTATACGTGACACGTTGAGGTAACACGATGTAGCCCATAAATCTTGCTCGGTACGTAATATTTTTTTTCCTTTCGTTAAGGAATACAAAAAAAGTGCATTTATTGGAGCGTATCGAGCTGCATTCCTTAGGACGGATCGCGGCAGAAGAGATCGGAGGATGAATCGCGACAAGAAAACTCTCATCAGGCACGAAAGGGTTATTTCGCGAAGATTCACATGAACGATGCGGCTAAGAACTGCAGGAGGATCATGCGGAGATGAAAGAAAGGCCGAAAAGAATGAGATATAAAAGAGTAGAAAAGGCAGGATGAAAAAGCCAAGAGACGAGGAGCGCAAGAGGAAAAAGATTAAGGAAGAGAAAGAAAGGGGTTTGGCCGGAAGAGAAGAAAGGAAAGGTAGCCATTGGTGCCGAAGCGAGATCGGACCACGGATGATCGCGCAATCCTTCGTAATTATAGTGATATCTCGATAAGCACCGATCGCGCGGACTCCACAAGGACAGGTCTATATCGCCATTAGCTCGTCCTCGTCCTCGCGGTCGTTTAAAGAAGATTGCCTCGCGATTGAATATTAACCTATTTAGATCGCCTGGCTGGACAGCATTGCCGAGGGATGTGACAAACGGTTATGGGACATTTTATAAATCTATACGATATATATATATACTATATACTATATATACACACTATATATATATATATAATTATTATGTATTATATATATATATATATATATAGAACGAGAATATTGGTAATTAATCAGAAGTTCCAGAGCTATCAGAATGAAGATTCAAACTCTGCAAGATGAACGGAAAGTGAGCAGCGTGGCCCGTGGGGGGGGATGTTAAAAAAAGTATTGGATGACGAAGAGAGACGAAGAAGAAAAAAAAGTAGATGAAGAAGGGGCAGTGTCACTGAAAGATTCGTCGATAATGAGGGTAGTTGGGAAAGCGAGAAGATATAGATAGGCAGTGATAGGTGTAGGAGTAGGAGTGGGGGAAGGGATGGGTTGCCGAGGATCAGTCGGCGGGATAGGTTGGTTCGAAGGGGTAGTTTCTACTGGGTGGCTGAGTGGGTGGGTATATTGCGGTTGCAGCAAAAGCTCTCTCTCTCTCTCTCCCTCTCTCTGGTCGTGCTAGGTCTCTAGTCGGGCTGCACTCCGTAATGAATGGTGCACCGCGGGGCAACGCCCTGTCAGCCAGCTGACTGAAATGAACCGAGTCAAACCGAAGCTTACCGAACGGAGCCGACGTCTGATCCGAGGAGTGCCTGAACCATATATGTATATTACACACATATATATATATATATACAACTGCATAGCCTGTCGTAGGTTCTGTATGTGTGTTCCATAGTCTTGACTGGCCCCCCCCCCCTCCCCCCCACTCTGAATTTCCTTCAACGACCCGACCTCGTTCATGGTTACCTATATATAAATTCCCTGCACCCACCTAATAATGAAGGTGCGCTCGTGACTACCCCTTTTCCAATATTCGCAACCGATATCCCACGCCTGAGCGATGCTACCGGGCGGGCATCGTTTTATAACTATACACCTACTACCCCATTGCCAACTCGGGAAACTTCCCGCGAATGCTGCCTTTTAATTCCAAAGCTTTGCAAGCTCCCTGCGACTCTACCTTTGCGAGGGACTTCTCGCTGAGAAGTTTCTTCCGAGACGAAAGTCTGGTCTTTCTATTTATTGAATAGGGAGGCTGCTCACTTTCTTTTTCTCTCTCTCTCTTTCTCTCCTGTACTTTCTCTGACACTATACATACAATGCTGCTTTTGTTCGCCTTACGTGCGGCGGGAATTGAATATCCTTGAATAATAACGCTGCGGGATGAGAATTCTAAGCAGGTCCATATATATATATGTATATGTAGATCTCTCGTGTGGTTATTACGTATGCACCCTTATTAGAGAGACGATCATATGTGAAAAGTGATCGATCAAACTAGCACGTGGATGAATATTAGTTTTGACCTTTGACCCGGGTATACTATATACATACTACCTCCGCGATGTCAAAGAACCGGTGGGATGGACGTGTACAAATGGAAGTTCCGTTACCTGAAACAAAAAAAGAGATTAAAATTCAATTTGATAATCGGGACATTTTCTTAATTGACTGAAGCGAATTAAAAAAATTCTATCAGAGTCGTCCCGAAAGGGTTAAAAGGGTCGCGGTGTTCGATCTGTCAGCCGGATGGGTCTGGATGCCTCGTGGGTTATTCGGGACACGTGGATAGATGAGACAACCGAGAGAAGGATCTAGGTTCAGTGGGTGAGATCTAAGAGAATTCTCTTAAGGCTTTGCTCCGGGATGCTGGATGCACTCGAATGAATGCAAGAAGGGGGTTATTTGGTTTCCGTGTTCCCGGGGTGAGTTCCGGTATAGCGGGCGTAGCCTGTGACGTCACGCGACGAGAGGAGCGTCGCCCGGGCGAGTGGAGTATCGACCGAGGTCCGGCGTCGGGACGCCGACCCCCGCAAACGGTGACGTCACAGCGTCAGCTGCTACGCCGCGACGCCGTAGCCGGGACTTTGGCCCCGCCGGCAATCTGCCCGCCGGAAGTTCCAATTTCTGTTCCGCGGGAGCGCGAAATTGCGTCCAAGAATGAAAAAAAAGAAATAAAAAAGAAAGAAAGAAAGAAAATAAGAAAAACGTCAACCATCTCTTTCTCTCCTCTGTCCTCATTCACGCGCTTCTCCCATCGGACGCCTCTGCTTCCTTCTTTTCCGGTTCCTTTACCTCTCAGCCTCTTTTCTCTTCTCTCTGGATAAAAATCCCAGAGCGCTACGACCTACCAGGAAATGAAGTCACAGACGCTCCAGTCACCTTTTGCGAATTTCTCCACTTCCGCCTGGGCGTAAACATATGTACCTCTTGACTAGCCGACTCTATTCAACCTACGTGCATCCACGTATGTCCGCTACTTTCACGCGTGCATCGACTCGGAATTTTATAAGACCAGAAAATACAACGTATCAACGCCCTACGCGCCTCCTACAATTTTACCTGCAAATTCAATCTCTGCTACTTCCGCCAAATTGATCCTAGGAAATTCGATCTCTAGAACCTACGTAAAAAATACTTAAATTCATCCCAAATCAGTGAATTCAAGGTCCCACTGCGTCCGCCAGGTCCAACTTCCCTGAACCTGGTCCTCTTCAACGGAGCCAAGACGCAAGACAACCGGAAGAGCTTCGGCCTCTCGGATCCTCCGAACGGAGCATCAGCGCTGATCCTCGACTCGGTCGCTAAGTACGGCAATTGGCTAACGCGACAAATGAATAGGATAAAACAGATTGAACGCACGATAGGTTAAAAGCATCAGTCGCTCAACAGTAGTCAGGCGTTCGGCTTCCTGTGACGCATCGGATCGGATGAGCCAGGAGGAACGAGGAGACACGGTGCACGCCTGGTACCACCAGACACTGACTATCAGCCTATCACCTCCATCAGCTCCTCCTTTTCCTCCTCTTACTCCCCTCTTAGCCCCTTATCATCATTTCTTCACGCACATTCGCTCTCGTTGCGTACCCACCCCCTTGACTCTCGTACAGCCTATCTAACCTTCTAATTGTCTTTTTCTATACCACGTGACATGGATGATCACTCACTCACTCCATAAGACACCCAGTTCTTATTCTCTAGTGATCCCAGATGATCACTGCTCCAGGGTGATCCTGACCCAGGTACTGACTGCTCACGTCTCAGTGTACCTAGAAACACCCAGTTCCTATTCTCTAGTGATTCCAGATGATCACTGTTCCAGGGTGATCCTGACCCAGGTACCGACTGCTCACGTCTCAGTATACCTAGAGACACCCAGTTCCTATTCTTTAGTGATCCCAGATGATCACTGCTCCAGGGTGATCCTGACCCAGGTACCGACTGCTCACGTCTCAGTATACCTAGAGAGACCCAGTTCCTATTGTCTAGTGATCCCAGTATACCTAGAGACACTCAGTTCCTATTCTCTAGTGATCCCAGATGATCACTGTTCCAAGGTGATCCTGACCCAGGTACCGACTGCTCACGTCTCGGCATACCTAGAGCCGTCCTAGTCATGTGTTACATTATATACGTATATATCTTTTGTCACGCGCTCGAGTATATTTTTCAGCCTGATTATTCGCAGATAGTTTACGCTTTGTGGGCTAAACTTGCGCCGATCGATCGATACTGCACCTAAGTTATCAGCCCTACGACATTACGTCAACCTGGTTCGCGAACCAGTGCGAAATTATCTCGACCTGGTTCGATCCGAGCGCCATATAATTTCATCGGCTGTACGTAAAGGGAACGTAAGAACAATGCAGCGAGCAGTAAATCTTTTGCATTCGTAAATCAATGTAGATAAGTCTTTTTTTTTTGAGGTTAAATTTTTTTTCAAAAATCTTTAGTTAACCTAACTGTACTTTAATGCCTTTGCTCGTATATTATATATGGAGTATGAAGAGTGTGCGGAAGGTTACTTCAGTCAGCCAACCTCCTATCGACACGACGACTATACGAGGTATAAACAGTCGTAAAAAGACGCAGAAGACGAGCGGCGTGTCTCTCTGGTCTTTTCTTTTTTCGCTAAGAGGAAATATTCCGTAGATATGGACTTTGTTCGGAAAGTTGCAGTATTCTCTCTCTCTCTCTCTCTCTTGTCTCGTTATTTATCGGCACGCCGAAGCACATAAGCTACGGTAAACAGAGATCGCGTCCTCGCTCTATTACTTGGTACGGCAGACATTAAAAAGCCTTATAACGTAGCCGATTCTCCAAAGAAAATACGAATAAAGAAAAAAAAAGATAGTTTAAAAAAATCTTCCATATTATTATTATATTAAAAAATTAACTTACAATTCCCCGTCAATAACGTGTCACGTGGTTTACGAATTGTCGCCATATGCAATCTTTACCTCTGTAGTTACATATTTACCCGCTGACAGCAGGCAACTCAATGGCGCTGGGGTAGTGGTCTAGGCCCGATCTACCCAGTATTACAAAATTGACTCGAGGCTCTGCATTTAAACTGGAATGAGCGCCTAGTTCTCGACTAGGACAATTAGTCGGTCCAGCACACTGAATAAAAAAAAAGCGAACAGCGTTGAAACTGCATTCTTGTCAAGTACGTTTGCGGCTACTAAGCAATCGTTGTTCCGTGCAAGGTGAGCTGGCATACTTTCCCAGGAAGGGAATTTAATTTAGCATCAGACCTGGACCAGGTCTGAGCCAACTGGTCCAGAGCAGACCTGATCGGGACTTTGGATGAAGACAACGGCATACGAAATACAAGGTATATCTAAATGGTATCTTAAAACGAAACAGCAAAATCCCATAAGGAAAAAATATATACAGGGTGTTCGTTATGAAACGCACTGTAGTAACACCGTTGCATTCCTTGTCGAATTCTGAACAATACGTATA
>JARPRH010000763.1:45109-68072 GCA_031763665.1 Calameuta haemorrhoidalis
CCCGTCTGACAGAGACGCGTATTGATATTCTAAACGCGGTACGCGAGGGTCAGCACCGTCGAGGCTTTTCTGGGGCTGGAAAAGTCCCCCCGTCACGTTCATCATTGCGTTTCGTGAAAACATTCGATCGATTCGACGAGTTTTCGTCGCCATTCAAGTTCGCAGTAGCTTTTGATGCCGTTTTTACGGTAACGTGTCATTTGAAAAAAAAAAGCAAAAAAAAAGATAAAATTCAAGCAACACCAAAAAAAAGTATCAGCGAGACGATACTCCCATTGTCGTGATTTCTTTGCTTATTTATTTTTCGGCTATTTTCTTTTTATTGCGATTCTCATCTAAGGGATGCTGGTAGCTTGATATAACTATGTTTGTAGGTGAATAAACCTCCCCCCCACGTCTTTCTTTCATTACTTGGTTTACAGGCGGCATTTTTTTTTTATTCCTTTTCCCGTGGCGCAAAAATACTACAATTAACGACCTCGCTCTGTCAGCCTCCCCTGGACCAGCCAGTCGTGCGCGCGCGCGCGCCTTCCTCTCCGAGCGACCCTCCTGAACCGACCCCCTATATAACCTAAACTGACTCCCCCCCACCTGGTCCGCAAGTGCGTCTGTCGTCTGGACGGACAACGATCTGCAAGTTCAGAAGGTGAAAGATAAATCTTAGCAATGTCGCTATGAGTTTCTTGGTACAGGGAGAGTCTCTCCCATCCTGCTACCAGCCCAGCCTGACCTGACTGCAATTTTACGAGGGAAAAACTGTCCTGAGGTAATTGCAGAGAATTGCCGTGGTGGGGGGGGGGGGGGGCGGAGATGGCTGAATGAGATTTTGGTAAATTAAGACGTTTCAAAGAGGGGAGGGGAATTAAAAGGAAGAGTCGAAGAAACTTTGGACTTTCCAAGTGTTTCTTCTCATTTGCCAGTAACCACCCCTCCGCCTCTCTGGCGGGGTGGGTAACCCGTAGGTATACATCGTATAGGATTTGATAATGGCGAAAGTTTAATGGGGTCGACGTAATTTCGTTTCGAGCCTTTAAACTAAGATAGAGGCGAATTCGCGAGATCACGAACCTATAATTGACATTGTCGTAAATAGGAAGCTTTTCCTACTTCATTAAAGTCAATCAGTGAACTGACTCGGAGCAACACCTAACCCCGATAAAGTTCAAGAGTATATATGTAGCACAGGGTGAGCTTATAGGGACAAGGACATCCGATGGACGTTCGATGGACACTGGCGAGGAGATTTCGATAAATTCCAGAGAACGTCCCAAGCACAAAAAATCGCTGGCAGACGGTGACTCTCGTGATTGTTCAATTTCAGAGAACATCAAGAAGACAGACCCTGAGTGGTCGTCGAGTTTTCCTCCATTGAAAAAGTCCCACTACCCCCCACATAGGGGGTGGATGGGTCGTCCAGGATATTTCGTAGGAAGAATTTCGTCCATCGACCCTCGACAGCTGTTCTTGGTCCACAGGTCTGACCACTTGAGCAAGAAGCCACTTCGTTCATATCGAGACCCTCCCGACCGTCCTCGAGCTTCTACTAACGTTTATCTAGCCGGCAGACCCCCCCCGTTCTCAAGCAGAAAGTAGCGCCTAAGTAGATCCGAAGGATGCAGTTATTTCAGCTTTACCGGTTGTTTTGGGAGCCTTGTGACCCGTCTGAAAGTCAGCTGTTGAGACACCCAGCAGCCGTCTAATTACGCCACCTTGAATACCTCAAAGTCTGGCCACGAGTGCGCTCGAGAGAGACTCCCTGTCCGACCCTGCACCAGCATCGCCCGTCGTCCCGGGCCCAGACCTGGGGTATCAGGCGTTAGCTTCTGTGCGCTCCTCGAGCAAGCTCAGATCAACCTTACCCACGCGAGACGTCCTCGATGTCCACTTTGACGCTAAAGGGATGACGTAAGAGAACACGTGTCGACTTAAGTCGACGATTAATCAGGCATCCTCGAAGTGGCCTAGGAATTCTTTGATCATCCTCAAGAGGGCTAAATTATAGGTCCTGCCCTCCTTTCAACTGGGGTTCCCCGGTCGTTCTACCCGTACAGCCGCGTACCGTTGCACTCCGACAAAAGGGGATTCCCCCGAATCTATAAGAAATCCCAGTAGGAGTCGAACGATTTCCGTATCGCCTGGTATCATGTGTAATTGCAGGTTAGGGTAGGAGATACGAGACTCCCCGGGCTACTATTTTACCGTTCGATAATTTAACTCGGCATTACGAAGTGTGTAGCGAAATTTGGAAAACACGACGCGTACAGGTTCGAAGGGTATCCGGCGTGGCATTAGACAGCCGGAGGAGGGTGGGGTCGCCGAGTGGGGGCGGTGTAAGAGTCTGGGGTACGAGGGAAGAGAGTGTGAGGATTCCAGGGGCGGTGTCAGAAGGGCTGGAAACACTGGGGGTTGAGGGTGTCTTGAGGCCGACGCCCAGATCGATGCTCTCGTCTGAGGTTCCGTAGGCGGAGGCTGCCGCGTTTCATATATATATACATAAAATACATATATAGTGCCGGACCCCACCTCATCCCACCATACGCCCTATACATATATAGGTATACCTATTTCCGTCATATATATATATATATTGTTATACATTCAGTCTGGTCTTTCGCTCTCCTGTTCTCCTGCTATCCCAGCACGTGGAGAATTCCGGGTAAAAGTCGGGAGGCCCGTCGAACTTTCAATGGAAAAAAGAAAAGAGCAGCCAGCGGGGTTTTGGATAAGAATCTTAGAAAGGGATGGACACGTAGGAACTACGGTGGAGAATATGGGAACAGGAGAGGACAGGAAGACGTGGATGAAATCGGTGTGACAGTATGTACGGATGCTGGGAGAGGGAGGACGGGATGAAACGAGTATCGCCAGAAACGAGGTAAAAGTAAACGTTAGATGGAAGAGATTTCACGGGTGGCAGCCAATCGGAAAGGCTGCGGTAACCAGGAAACGATAATCCGATCTCGCGGTCAACCCCTTTCTGTACGTTTTATCAAAACAACCCGGAACGACCCTCGGAAACACGGGAGGCCTCGGCGAGGAATACGAAGGAAAAGGGAAGAAGGAGAGAGAGAGAGAAAAGGTGCGAGATGAAGAAAGAAAAGGACAGATCACGTAGGTACGTGGGTGGATACGTGTATTATGCGTGTGTGTATATATATGTATAGTTCTCTTCTGGTTAGAAGAAATAGAGGACCATACAGCAAGCCATTCAGGTGGCTGCGACCTATTGTGCGATATCGCATACCTCCTGCCTCCCCCTGGTGGTTTCAAGGCAAATGTGACGAATGCCTTTATCCCTGTGGCACCCTTTTCCCATATCGAATCGTCACTCCTGTTACTCCCTTCCGCCGGGGAAGGCTGGGAAGTAGTTGTACGAAGAGAGAGAGAGAGGGGAGGGGGGATTTTCGTGCGGGGAAAAAAAAGGGCTAAAAAGTAAACGTTTCCGTGAACGTGGGCGTCATTCTTCGCGCTGGGAAGCTGGTTGAAAAAACAATGCGATCTAAGGGTAGAATGGAGACTGACGTGTGTATACGTTAGATACGTATACGGTCCACTTCCGGCCGACTATGTTCACTCGTTTGCGTTTAAACCTCCTCGACATTTCTGAGATTGAATTACCCTGCACTCCTGGTCCCGGGAGTGGATGGCCTCTGAAAGAATACTAAAAGGAGAGCACGGGAGGGGATGAGATGAAGGGGGTTGAAAACGCGGGAAGTTGCCGCGCGTGAATATCGCATCGTCTTGCACACGTGTATATGTATATATATATATATATATGTGGACAGGATCGCAGACACTTTGTACCAGAACGAACGCCAGTGCTATTCCTTAGGGTAGTAGGGTACCATAAAGCCCTCCCTGCCCAGGTAAATTTATTAACACCCCGTCCAAGATAAATAAAAATCCTCGACGTCCCCTTTTGATCGAATTCGCCCGATATCGAATTATTTCCGCGCTGGGATTAGACTATCCTTCGCTGTCGGAGAGTTTGAAAAAATGGAATATCTAGCCGGGGATGTTATTAATTTAATAAGAGATGGATCAAATATAGGATGTGATAAAAAAATCTCAACTGCCTTGTTTCCTTATCCCTGGCTTCGTTCGTGTAATACTTGTTCCCGTCTGCTGTACCGACGGCTATCATCGACGAGGTTTAGCCCAGTCATTTTTCAGGGGTCCGTTGGAGGCCGAGCTGATGTTGCTCATTGAAGGTTTTGCCTGGATTTTCGGCAGGGTCTCGTGGGAAGGGGGGGACGAGAATGATTAATGACAGGGTGCAAGAAGGGTGATAGGAGGTACGAGAGGGGAGATCGAGGAGGTACAAGAAGAGGGTATAGACCGAACGCGTTTTCAAAAACTCATCAGCCACGCCGAATATTTCACGCTCGACTTTTGAATCAGGCAGATTAGCTCGATTTCGCGATCTGACGGGTTAGCCTGTATGAGAGTATGAAAATGGGAATTCGAATTGAAAAAAAAAAGGTTCTAGGGTATGGATACGTGTGTAGGGCAAAGGGAGAGTATAAACCGAGTAGGGCGAGCAGGAGGTAGCAAAGTAGGGGAAAGCTCCTGTTTATAATGTAGCTTACCCAAAATTGTCGGAAGTGGCCGACAGGCGATCCTTACTGGTAAAAGTGGCCAAAGCACTCACCTGGAAGAAAAAGGAAATTACGATTAGGAGTCGTGGTATCTTGAGGAATTAAGAAGTAAACGTAATTACGACGATAAGATCAGACTCGCCAGGACGGATCCTGGTATTACCACGGATTCGTCAGTATATAAAGTTTCGAGAAGGTCACGTGACCCGTGTCCTAGGTAATTTTATAATCGTCCTGATCGACCTAAACTGTCGTCGACGTATGTCCCTCGAGTACGTTAACCGGCCGCCTGATCTACCCTGCAAGTGAATATCGATCGAGGAGGTGGAAAAAGGAAGCGGGGAGGAAAGGAGGTTGTATAAAATAACAGGGTAGAGCCAAGACGTATTCGCCGATAGGATTATCGGAAAAATTCTTCGACTATACCTCCTCCAGCTTCTATGTGTATAGTTAACTGCTGCACGGCTGTTAGGTAGCAGCCTGAAGTCGTTAGCTAAGGTAATTGCTAGGTTACGTATCGCGTTGGTATAGTAGGCCGAGAAGGAGTCCGAGAAGCCCAGCAGCACCCGCTGCTGACCCGCATACTCCATAGTCTGCTGCTTCTCAGTCACTTAATTGTGTCATTAATGCGAAGCACTTTTTAAACTAACAAGTAAATAAAACTTCCAACTGGACTCCGTAGACAAGAGGCGAACGTCGGTCGTCATCTTTTTAGACGGGTTTAATATGTTGGGTCGATTGAGAAAAAAAAAACTTTTTCAAAATAAATTACGCGTACGTTGACTTGGATGATTTTTTGGTAAATTAATTTTTAAAATTAATATATACGCTAACAAGTCGAATGTCATAATTGTCTGACTATTTCGTTCGCTTTTACTCTCCTTTCGCTTCGACGTATACCGGAAGCTCTGAAGGCCCTTAATTGTTTACTTCGTTATTAGTTTTAATTAGCGGACTGCATTTTACTGCCTCGTATACCTTGTCGTGCGTGTTAGCCCTCTCTGCAGTTTTCTCGCGTTATCTTGAGCGTGGCTCCCTTGCTCTCCTGTTACCCCGGGCTAAGGAATTACACTGGCTGTCCGTCGACTCCCATTGGTCGATCCACGAAACTCTCGGGGAATCCCCGAGGAATATAGTTAAAAATTTAAACGAGAGGATCCAATCGCCTCCGGATCGTTAAACTTAGATACCTAAGAGCTTGAATGTATCGCGAGCGGAAGTTCAGTTTTGATCTGCCTATAACGTGAAAAGTAATCGTTCTGCCGAACGAAACAAAATGGAGCCGTCGAACGGAGGCTCGATGTATTTTTACGAAATTTAAACGATTTACCCTTGGCGCCACTGTAAAATATACTGATTGAAAAACAAAGCTATCCCGTCCAATCGGTTTTATTGAAATTTTCATTTTTATACGAATAACAATGTCTGTCTAACCAGTCGCTTTTATATGAATAAAAATGAATCCCGTTCGTTCCTCCAATGAATATTTAATAAAAATTTCCTCGACGTCGTTTTGACTTCCAGTCGATTTGAAATTTCGCCAAAATGTATAACCGAACATTTTTCTAAAGTTACGCCCTGTGGGGTACTTGTCATTGGTCTTATCGTAGGATATACATATATACGTCAAAGGCCCAAGGACTAACGTCAAAAAGGTTTCACGGCTGGACGGGTAATGCCGGTTCGCGAATCAGCAGTAAAACTCGTTCGTCGAATTCCGGTGCAACGGCAGCAACCAGAGTCAGACGAACGACGCGGGCAATGGTAATGGTAGCAGGGAGATAGCAATACCAATGATAATACAGTAGTAGTGCCAATAGTAGCAATAATAGTAGTAGCAGTAGTAGTAGTAAAAGAGTACAAGTGGAAATAAGAGAGGGGAATCAGTGGTAGTGTTGGTAGTAGTGGTAGTAGTAGTAGTAGTAGTAGCCTTGAGTCGAGTCGACTCGAGTTGTGCGGGCTGAGCGGGGGCCGAGCGGGCAGGCATGCGGCAAGAGGTCTATGTTTAGACGGCTACGACGTCACATCCGGTACCCGGTTCCCCCTCGTTCATTCGCTCTTTACGGGCGAGTCGATCCGCAGGAAGTTGTGTGGCGCAGCGTGTTCCAGTATTATAAAGTGCATCGTCGGAATCGTGGGCTCGCTGTACAATGGGAGTTGAGGAACTCTCGATGAGTAAAGTCTGTAGACAATGTATTTGAGAAGTGTAGGAAAAAAGAAAGAGGGGAACAGGAGAGGAGGGATGATGTATCAGGGATACCCAAGGGACGAACAAGGAGGTCCACCCGACTAGGTGGTTGAGACTCTTAAGAAGCGACTCTGTAACGTTAGAGTCCAGACATGTGACGAATAATGAGGAACAGGAGCGAATGACGATTTGTAAAATAATTGCCATTAATTTCGAATCCAATTAAAAAGATGGCGTTCCAATTAAAACGTTGGGCCGAGTAGAGCGGAATAGAGCAGAGTCGGACGGTGGACGTGGGTAGGGGGGGGGTACCGGTTAAGCCGAGTTTTCATTAACGAGAAAGTACTCGGTGCATTGAATCGAGCAGAGTTGAATTGCGTGCAGTAATGACGGCGGCGTGTTACAACCTTTGCTGGAAGGTTAGGAATAGAGGTACATGTGGCGCACGAGGGATATACGAGGCACAGAGTACAACGGGCTACGATATTACTACGTTGTCATCCACGAGGCGTGCCCTGCTCTACCCTTACCGACGGAGCACTGTACCGAGTGTACGTACGTAGACGACGCTGGTATTCAGGAGAACGAGGAGCATGCGGGATGCATTCGCGTCGAGCAAAAGGCCACTAGGTTAGTCACTGCGTACGAGACACGGTCGTACCAGTAGGCAGAAATGGCGGCCGTAGACGTCAAGCTGTCTCCGAAGTCTCGTAGTGGCGTTAAAGCGGGCGAAAATTAAGCTCGCGCCAGGGCGGGTGGAAACGGCCGGATGTCCTATGTGGCGAGGGTAGTAAAGGGAACAGGGAAGATGGCGGGGACTTGGAATATACGTGTAGGAAGGAGCCAGCGGTACGTTCCTCGTCTCCTGGTCGATCCGCGCGCTTCGAAGGAGAGAGACAGGCAGTCGGGGAGAGAGGAGAGGAGAGAGAGAGAGAATTCTTTTTCACGAGCTAGAGGGTGTTCTTCATCATCATGAATCGCTCAAGTAGAACACGCCGCCTCGTGGCTGCTACGAAGTGAGGGTGGAACCTGGTGGTAGGTGAGGGGATGCTCGAGAGTATACTCGTGACGTAGTAGTACGTATTCTACTACTACGCCAGGGTCGTACCTCTCTCTCCCTCTCTCTCTCTCTTTCTCTCTCTCTCTCTCTCTGTCGACGGCGAATCCACCACGCCGACCCAGCTCCACGCCGACGCCCGTGTGTAAACCGGGGTACGAGCAGCCACCCCGGCAGCCGCCACCTCCTCTTCTTTCTCCTCCACATTGCACGTCGTAGCCATGGCAATATTGATCGGCTGCCGGCCAGGAGGTAGGCAGAAGATAGGCAGGCAGAGGCCAGGAGATAGGTATGTAGGTAGGCAGGCAGGAGGTAAGTAGGTAGCTAGATAGAGACAGATACGCAGTTAGATAAATAGACGGACCAAAAAAAAATCAACGAGTTTTACTTCCGGATCATCGACGGGAAGTTGAAGGCGCGCTAAACCTTTTTTTCTTTTCCTTCGTATCTTCTCCGTCCGTAAGCTCACTGACCGATTCTTTGACACCGAGACGTGTCTGGCCTGACCTACCCTATCTGCATTTTTACGTGCATCGTCGCAAGCTTAAAAAATTTATATATATATATATATATACCTTGCTCTACCTATTCAATGTGCCAGAGGGTGACACGTTTATGGATTACAGGAAAGTATAGTCGACGATCGTAGTGACCCGGAATGCCGAACGAGAACAGGAGTAATAGGCGTAAGCAAAGTCGAGTGTAACGTAGTACTCGAGTTACACGCGACTTTTACTCTTCGCGCTCCGGTGCCCCAGGATTATCGTAGCGAATATCAAAGTGGCTGTGTACCTTCGATTTAAAGAGTTGTCAAAATACCATTTATATTTTACGTTTCTTACGTCATACGTGTATACCCTTTGCTTCCTATTATCCTGTATATACATATATATACACCCGACACCCATTCCTGGTACATAGGTAATATATAACCAGGAGGACATTCCAAGCATATAGCTCAGTGACCATGCGGCAAAAGACGTCGCATGTTTCTCGACTCTCCGAGGCGACTCGTTCGAGAGAATCCAAACAGTGGTTCTCAACCAGCCTCCACGAAGTAACCATAATACGACGGACACTACCGGCGTTCAGGGGCGTCTACACGTGGGCCTTACTAGAAAGACGGTAAAATCGTAAAGGTAGAAAATAACCACTGTCACCAGATGCAATGATAAACGGGAAGAGGGGGGTCCTCGAGTCTAGTAAATACATAAATTACTCGGGCACTCTTCACGCGCGAACGGTGCAAATATTTACACGGCCAGACGCCATTGCCGCAGCCCTTTTCCCATTACCATAGCGATAGCCATCGGCGAGTCCGACTGCCGTCCGAGAAAAGCACAAGAAGAAGGCAGCGAAGAAAGGGGGGAGAGACTATAACGTAAACGGGTACCGATATGGGGGGGACGAAAAGACAAAATTTTGAAAACTTGATAATCAAGACTAAAAACGATGAACTTTGAACTTTTTGGTGAACGTGATTTTTATGGTCTTTTTTTGTCAACCTCCAATTATTTCGCAATTAAAAAATATTTCGATTACGTTCGTCAGTTTTTCTGATAGCACCTTACCCGGTCAGGTTGGGTCGCGCGCGACTACCTAGAGGAACTCGAAGAGTCAGCCGAGGAACTGCCGCCGAGTGTGTAGGACGTGACGTGTGTTATGTCAAGCACGCCTATCTGATGCCACGTCCTGCGGCGTGCGAGGCAGCGGCTCCGGACAGGCGAATATATATCCTGCCGACTCTGGACGTCAACTTTATTTATTATCCGTTTAACGTCATAAGTTCCCGAGTGCCGGAAGGTTCGCCCGAAACGCGATGTCTAACAATAAGTCGAGCGAGGGTGCCATTTTAGAACAGGGACTTTTTTTTTGCACTGCCGATACTTGAACGTCGACGCGTAACACGAAAGTAGGGTTAGGATTGGTACGGAGAACGAGTATGAAATTTTTGAACGCATAGTTCACGTATTTACGTGTGCGACGATGTCACTGGGTAAAAATGCGTAGAGTGACTGTACCGTGACGAAGGTGGTATAAAACTGATAAATTTTGGCCGAATAAGAAGGAGGAAGATCGATCAATGAAAATTTTCGAGTAGGCAGGAACTTGCGGCGACTTTGTAGAATCGTTCGAGCATCGGTGACCCGTCGGTTGACCTGGGTCAGGATTTAACCTCGTGCCACAAGCTCAGTCGACTCCGTCGCTGTAGACTCCTCGACCGGATGAACTCTCGTGACGTTAGACCCATACGAGGAGTCGATTGAACGTGGTGCTGATTAATTTAGTATTTAATCAGAATCCACAGCGGACGTTACGGTACGTCAAATAGGACTTGCTCTCTGGACCGAAGAGGAAACCTGAACCCGTCGAGGATAATCCATAGGAGCCATAGGAGGAGACGTTAAGGATATACCGGGTGATGTTTGCAGTACGTGATATTTATTTCAGATGGTCACACGAGGGATGGAGGAGGAAGACGCGAAGAGGCTGCGGATAAAGAAGAAATGATGACAGTCATGAAAGATAAAACAACGACGCAGGAAAGGAATCTCGCGTGCGAGGAGTCGCGGGAGGCGAGGAAAGTGGATTAATAAATCACTGGATAATCCTACGGGATATCTTTTTTCTTTTTTACAACTTTCCTCGGCCGGTACGTTCCCAACGACCCCATCACCCGCCACTCACCCTTCCTGCGCGCGCACGTCATCCTCCCTGCTGGACCTGCCGCTATTAAAGCTGAAAAAGACTCTGGACCAGGTCTGTACTTTATGTACAAAAACATGGAACCATCCTACGTCCTTTTGCTCCTTCAGTACCTCTCCTGCCGTCGTGACCTCCTCGCGTCAACGAACGAACCCACAACCGGAAGTTACTCCAAGACCAATGATATGGGAATTGGCAGTAAAAGTCAGGAAGGAGTCCCGTTGGTTCCGGTAGGGCAATCCTATATCGTGACCCTGGTCCCTGGGTTCATCCTGCTTTCAGTCGGGGTTTACGCGATTAACATAGCGAGATGCAATTACTTGATGATCCCCTATAGCAGGAACCACTAGACCCACCGCCGGGAGCATTGAGGTCATCAGCACCAGATTATTAGGTACGTCACGTGGTCTCGCGGTATAGACGCCCATTTAACCAGGACACCTAGGATGACTTTCTATCTGCGTCCTATGGTTATCCCAAGTATCCGGTATATAGATAATCTAGATAACTATATATATAGTATATAGATATTCTAGATAAATATATATATAGTATATAGATATTCCAGATATCGCGAACCTTCATCTTGCATTCTCAACTCTCTGATCTTGACTCCAAGTCACTTCAGAGTAGAGATCTAGCCTGGTACAGACCGAGTCGTCTCTCTCGTCCTCTTGCTCGACATTGAACCTCATCGTCAAAGGAGAGAAGTATCGTTATCGATAACGGACATGTGAGGCACAGATAGAGAGAGGGTGGAGGGGAGCTGGTCTCTCAACGTCCCATAAATCCCACCGGGAGAAACAGGAAGGCGGCACGAGCTGTCTATTAGTCACATGGCTATCGGCTAGCTTCCGGGAGCAGGCCTCCGATATAATTCATCGCGTGGGCGTGGACGATAGACACTTTGGACTCTTTGCCTCTTGGACCCTGGTGCAAGCTCAGAGCGGGCGGGGTCCCTAAGGGGCTACTATATAAAGGATCGAGAAATGGGCGTCCGCGAGATCATGAAATGATCGGATAAGATCGCGGATCTTCGCGGGGCTTGATTCGCGACGGCAAGGACCACTGAGATATGGGGACGCCTTCTACGGGATCAACGGTTAAGGTGAACCTGAGGTGGATCATCACGATCGACCGCAAACCACTGTCAAGAAATGGTAACGCTTCGCTCGACCTCACCAGTGTCCTATTCACGGATACCGACGTCTCTGACTCCTTTCACGGATACGGATAAGATGCTCCTGGTGGATGAACCAGGACCAGGTCCAGGACGATGCTCCAGCTGGATCCCACTGATCTGCTCACCGAAAGCGACATCACGGGGACCTACCGGTGCGAGAATAAACGGAGTTCAGTAGGTCCGGACTCGAGAGGTGATCATCCGTTCAGGTATTAGCGAACCAAGGAGAAGAGATAGGGTTCCGGAGGACAAGGGTCAGGAAGGCAGCCACTGGTGCTCTTCTGTAAAGGACTCTGCAAGTATATATAACGGGTACTGGGAATGTCGGTACCATCCGCTTTCAAGATTCAAAGGACCATTCGGTCTGCTCGATATCGATTATCCGATTCGAGATGAATGGATCGAGTGGATTGGACAGGCCAATCCTGTTTCTCGAGGAACCGGTTGCCTTTCAGTGGAGTAACCAGGGAGTTTCGTATTTCCAAAATAAATCTGATCGGATCTGATACGTCATCGACTGGTCCATTCGGGGATGATCTTGATCGAGGTTAAAGTGTTATCCGATGATAACCAGGATTTGGCTCTCCTCGTAGATGATACGAATGTTTATGAAAAAATAGTGTAAATTCGATGCGGATAAGGGAGATAAGGGGAAAAGTGACTCTGAAAAGAAAGTAGCTCAAGGTACTACTAACTTATTACAGCCGTCTCGGCCGGTAGACAAACGACGTGGCCGGCGTGAATGAGACGTCCGATGTTTCTTTGATTTTTGTTACGCTCGAGTAAGTCATCCTCGGGGGGGCCAAGGAGGATTCTTCTCTGTCTCGGAGTCTAATTTCTTGACGCCGGTTCTTACGTAAGCGGAAGAGCTGGGGCCTGTCTGGCGCGCCAGATACCTTCGGGAAGCCGGACAGGTGTGGAACCGCAGTGAAAGTAGATCGGTGTCGTGTCCAATTGATTTTATTTGAAATAATTGAATTTCATATATATATATAGAGAGAGAGTTTTTAACACTAATTAACATAATTAATTAATAATTATTCCCAATCAGAGGCATCGAGACACTTAGCTCTTGACACCGCCTATACGCTTTGAGAAATGTGAAAATTAGTTCAAGACCTTCCACAGCTAATTACCAAGTAAATAATTCATTCGTGATTAGATCGCTCGTGTCTAATTGGATCGCTAATTAATCGAAATCGATCGTAAGATCGCGACCGAAGAGATCTACGACATGGTCGTGATGCCGTCTTTAAATTCGACGTCGATGTTTCAAGATTTAATCTTTGATTTTATTTCACTTTTTTTTCCCTGTAGAATTTTTTTTTCTTCTCGAAACGCAGTTCCATGATTTTTGATTTGGCTTAAAAAAAAAAAGGACCCCCGATATATTCACAAGCGAGGCAGGGACTTCGTGTACTTTAGGCTCAGACCATGACCCGAGGTAGTGTCCGGGTGTCCAGCGGTTGCCCGGTATTCCCCGTGTCCGAGCGTCCGGGTGTCCAGGGCAGCCAAAGATTTACGGGCGACCGGTTGCGGCTCCGTTTTATTGAATTATGCGTCCCGAGCTGTCTTCCTAGGCTAACTTTGGCGCACCTTAACCTTAGCTTAAATTACATTGGATTACAGAGAAGGATTAGATTTTCTCGTTCCCGAGACTACGCGGCACCGCGTTCAATTAATTCCGGCAACGAGACGAATCCAGTGTTACGCACGCGCAATAAAACTCATTCCCATGGGCGTCTAGAACGAGTTATAAAATGAGAAACGGCGGATGGAAGCGTCGCAAGGATAATTTGAAGTTCGAGGAAGGAGAAGGAGTGCCACCTAGACGGTAAAAAAAAAATAATATCTTGGAAAATAGAATAAAATTTACCACCGAGCAGACCACTCTGACAGAGCTCAACAGCCGTAATATACACGAAAGCCGCAGTAACCAAGCGACACGGCGACTTAAGGCCATTCGCATGATTTACGAGTAGCGTTTAAAGCCGCGAGGGAGCAACGAGTCCAGAAAAAAATGTCCTACACTCAATCTTTGCCAGTCCACCGAGAATCGCAGGCTTAGCCTGGTATACGATAGCAGCCTGAAAATACGATTACGTCGTACAAAGACAAAATGGGATAAAAAGATATTTTGAAATTAATAACGCGGAGAAATACAAAGTCGTAGTAAATCAGGCGAGCAATTTAACGGGGAAAAAAAAATAGTAAAACCCTAGAAAGAACGTCTTACGGTAAGTCGTGTTACGCACTGGTGCCTATGTGTAAAACCTACGCATATCGGTTTCTATACGATATATATATATAGAGACGCACAACAAGCTACCCTGCTGTCTGGGCGTCGCGTCGCCTCGCGTCTCTCGTGTCGTGGGCTGTCGCGCGCTCCGGCGTCGCACACATGAGAGCGCCGCAGTCACAAGTATGCACACCCACTCGAACTGCATTCATTCATAAAAGTGGTCGTCGCGCGAGCACCGCCAGCGCCACGCTAGTAACGTGGATACTCACGAAGACGACGCCGACGATGTAAACGACGTCGGCGTCGCACTTTGCCGAGGGCATTTTGGTTATTGACTGCGAGACCCTCGGTAACCCCAACCTCGATGTCTCGTAGATCAACCGATAAGCACGTGAACTCCAAAATCGAAACTGCCTGCAGACTCGCAAAAAAATGATACAAAAAATAGAAAATTCGCATTTCATGAAAACCCTCCTTATCAAAAATTTTTTCCATAGCCTGGACATGCAAGGAAAATTAAATTTTAACTATGACTACAACCCTAATGCAATTTTTACGAATCTCCTGCAGTAGTACCGTGCGATATACGCGACGTAATCCCAAAATGATAAAAAAGACAAGAAAATTCGCATTTCATGAAAACGCTCCTTATCAACAATTTTTCCATAGCCGTCGACATCCAAGGAAAATTAAATTTTAACTATGACTACAACCCTAATGCAATTCTTAAGAATCTCCTGCAGTAGCACCGTGCGATATACGCGACGTAATCACAAAATGATAAAAAAAAACGAAAATTCGCATTTCATGAAAACGCTCCTTATCAACAATTTTTCCATATCCTCGACGTACAAGGAAAATTAAATTTTAACTATGACTATAACCCTAATGCAATTTTTACGAATCCCCTGGAGTACCATCGTGCGCTATACGCTCCGTAACCACGACGGGACTTTCATTAATTAATCCTCACGCAAGTAAAAGGCGCATTTCCATCTAAGAACTTAATGGAGGATCGACATAGCGTACGAGCACGACGGAAGAAAGAGACGAAGGTATCGCGATACGAAGTCCAAGGACGATGAAAAAGCCGTCGGTGGCGCGCCGCAAATGCGACCGCAACGGTACCCCAAGCGGTATACCGCGAGCGGTCGCTATTGTGAAAACAGGCCACGAAGGCCTAAGGTCCCCTATGGGAATCGCCGTACGAAATTGTGCAAAAGACAACAAAACGTATGAGCGAAATAAGAACCGTGCGAAGAGTCTGGGGCACGACTGATAAACAAAGGATTCTAAAAGCACTTCCTATACACAAGTCTCGGTTCGACTATACATACCCAAGATGTATACCTATATATACATATTTAATATATATATATATATATATATAAAAAGTACAACCCCACAAGTATTTCATCAGCTACGACGACGACCCTAAGGGTTCGCAACCCTTAACCGAGTTTCCTGCGGTATCGAATAGCCACTCATTTACCGCCTTAAGATCCTACCTGATTTACCGTGCAAATTGTCGAGGGGTTACGGAAAGTCCTTTACTATCAAAGGATGGCGTCCGTACCTCTTCTCCGAGAGCATTCCAAAGGCTTTTACTCCCCCCTGGTCACTCGACACTGTCCATTCCACAGGAACGAGCAGGTGATCGGTATCCTGGTTCCATTATTAACTTACTATACGTATATAAGGTCCATAGACGCAGTGATTCAATATGCAGCAAGGATCCTTCAATACCGTGAACTTAGTCGTTGCTGTGGAGATAGACCTAGTGTTCACTGGATATAGCTATATTCGCCGATTTTGGGTTCACCCTGACCCTATCTGACCGGTTACCTTGGGCTGGCATCACCCTGACACAGTCCGGCCTTTATACCTGAGACTTATCGCCCACCCGGTATGTATACGCGAAATACCCGCAAACGAATTCATTGACGATGGCCAGGAGCGTAGTAACGATATTAACGCCCTGAACATAGGCGCGATTAGTATGTCCAATGCATCCGTAATGCTATAATTGAATTGATCATTGAATTTATCAAGCTGCGATCATTATTTATTTCGCGAGATGGAACATTCGAGAATTTAAGATCGAATTTCATGAGGCATTTATTGCGAGAGTCCAGAATGATGATGCGAATAATTTTATCGTCACGAGGAACCCTCGGAGATCCTGGATCGTAACCACGTAGGCTCGTTCGATCATCCTGGACTCGTGACGAATCCTACGTCATTTCCGTATGGTTATACAGGACGGTCGTATTCGCTGGGCGTACCCGTGATAAAGTTGTCACGTGAAAATTCACGGTAGAAGGAAATAACGAGAATTTTTTACTGGGTATATATATATATATATATTCAGATATTTAAGAACGTCTCACAGCACGCTTCTACGATTCTACTTAACGAGTCACTACTGTGCTTATGTATACTTATAAGTAGCCGCCTATCTACTTATCTACTTACTAGTTTCCACCGGGACGAGTAATAGTTATGCGATACTTATGCAAACGTCCCCGAGGAATAATGCAGTTTCGATTTATAATCGTGCATAACCAACGTCTGCTATTTTCTCCCCGAAGACTCGCCGAGTGTTACGGATAGAACGTAAAAAAAAAAGAAGAAAAAAAGAACAGAAATGAATTCGAGGAATTCGCGAATTCTTCCGAGCAACGGATACTTATACATACGTAGATATTACCATAATCACAGTGCCGACTAGATTCCCATCCTAGAACGCGCTCTTACCTGTAACAAAGAGAAAAAAAGAAAAATAGAGAATGACAGGTAAGTTACCCCCGGGATAAGTAAACTGCAACGAAGAATCGTTGCGCAAGAGTTCGTGACGATGATTTGAAAAAAGAAAAATATTAATTAGTCTCAAGTACGCAAAAGATCCTATCGAAAAATTAATATGGAAGAGGTATATTGAAAAAAAAAAATTATAACTTTATTACCGACAATCTCGCTCTCTGTAAAAAGTAGCGCGATCGCGTAGGCAAGCGCGTCGTATCAACAGAGACGCGCAACGGAGCCCATAAGCGCATAACATAAGGTTGAGGTTAGGTTCGTCGTGCATGGTAGACGCGAGCCTGAAAATAGCACGAGCACTCACTGTCTGGCTATGTGGCGTCTCTCCGTGCTAGCTCTCTAGTCTGGAGCGTCTGTCGGCTCCTGCTCCTTCGCTCACTGGCAGTGTTGTCCTCTCTCGTCCGTCTATCCGTCGGTTGGGTTCCGCGTCGTCCAATTGAAACAGTACACCGTCCGTGCCGCTACTGTTACTGGCGCTTCGCTCGGGTTACGCGGCTTTTGCAACGTACGCAGTGGCGACGTTAACGGTCGTAGACGGGAGGGAGAGAGAGAGAGATAACGAGTGAATAGAATAATATTAAGAATCGAAGGAAGAAAAAAAAGTGAGATGGAAGAACGACGATGCAACAAGAAAATACAGAAGTAAAATTAGTGTACATAAATACGTCGTACCACTCGGAGGATCAGGAGACCCAGACGATCGGCAGAGCCAACGGCGGCGGACATGTTGTACTACGCGAGCCAAGAATAAACGACTCGAGTCAAAAGGATAAGTGCACGAGCGATGCGGAGCTTTAGACAAGCGTGACCTTTCGCGATTAGCCGCTAAATAATGCAAGCCGAGTCGTCCTGCAAGCTCACGGTGGCTGCTGCCGGCGGGTTCTGGCCCTGTCTGTCGCGGAACCAATCCAGGAGAGGGCTCTGACATTTTACCTAACGGTGAGGTTACTTACGGACATGGTTTGCCAGGCTCCCTCGGTCTCTCGAGTACCTAATGCCATTATCACAGTGGCCGCTAAGTGCGACGGACCGGTAGGTAGGTTGACGCGACGCGGCGAGACGTCGACGTGAAAATCGGACACGACTTTCATGGGGATGAGTATCATGGATACGTGATACTGATAACGAGGAGAGGGGAGAGGGGAGATTTATTATCTTTCACGTAAACTCAGTCAGCTGGGGGTAATATCCAATATTAATTTCTCCTGTCTCGATTTAATTAAACGATCGGACCGATCGATCCAGTAGACTATGGTTCTTTTGAACTCTGTCTCTCTCTCTCGGTCTTATGGACGATATCGGCAGTGCAGCTCGAGTGACTTGCATTCACTGTTTATCTCTCTCTCTCGCACGCGCAAGAAATGAGAATTCTCAGGAGACACGGATTTAACGGGTTTGAAAATAGCGTACCACGATATCCGCGAATTATACCTTCGTGGTTACGCCCACGAGTCGCGGCCGGAATGTCGCCTCGTCATACGACGCTACGTAGACGCTTCATGAATATCGGATCGGAAAGCGTTTTATAAACTGTTTAAAGTGGGGGAATAGAAATTCTTACATAGCGTATCGTCTACGTCAGTCTCGATAGTCATCATACGTGTTGTCGATATGCACATATGCTCGTACGTATATTGACTTTGGATATGCGGCTTAAGGAATGTAATTTTGTATCAGCTGATACGACCGTTGTACGTACAACATATGGAACTTATAGTTTGACATATAAATAATCCTTGTAAGGTAAAGCCTCGTTCACATCTAGTCTGGGGAATTTATGTGTCAAAAATGAAGTCGTAAAATATATATATGTATATATACACACGGACACGACGAGTCTATCCATCCGATTGATAAGAGTAAAGAGTCTCTTATCCAAAGGAATAGGTGGGCAGATTGATAACCCGAAGGGTTTAAAAGAGAAATGGCGGACAATATAATTAGTGGTTAAGGAAAGCGGAAGAGATAGCCTATAATCGTAAAGTTCCCCTGGTCGGCGCATCGATCCTTTGGATTATTCATAACTGCTATGGATCCGTCACGAAAGGCCAGCTGATTACGGGTTTAAGGAGTCTCGACCATGAAGGATTTAAACAGTGAGAAGATCGATGTCCTGGGTCCTTTCGATCAGGCATCCTGTGCCTTGTGGGTCCTGCGACCTCAGGCTCTGTCTGGGCCCCCCTCGGGATTTACCAAGAGGATGGGGCGCCTGACCCAAATTCAAACTGCCAGAGGTGTGGACCGGGCTTTATTCTTCGACCAGCACGACTCCGGGCAAATGTACTCGTGCGGAGTTCGCGAGGTCGAAAACGGCCGAAGGTCACGCGTCGCGTGTCTTCGTGCGTGCGAGGGGAGGACGGAGGGGATCAGGAGACGGAAAAAAAATAAAAGCAAAGAAAAGGCAGCGATCCGAACTAAGAAAAGGGTGTCTGTACTGTGTACAAGTGTAACATGCGCAAATTCTCAGACAACCTTGTCCCAGTAAGTGCTCACGCGCGAACCGCGTCCTTCGGATACGCCTGCGGCCCACGGGCCATATATATATATATATGTGTGTGACGGCTCCCGTCATGTCTCAGGCACGTCGAAGGCGACCAGACGACAAAGACGTCGCGTTGACAAGGTGCGAGATCGAGTGGAGAATAAAAAAAAAAGTGAATGTAATAAATTACGAGGAGAAAGGGGCCGAAGGATTATCGTGGAGGAATTTTGGTCTTAAAATAGTTCGCGAAATGATTAATTGAGAATAAATTGAAATTTGTCATATTTATACTCCAAAGTCTCGCGATCGATACGATACGACGTAATCGGTGACTATACCTAAATCTATCCTGCCAATCATAGGCTGCACCCCTTCGAAAGGAGGAATAAAGCGAATAAAGAGGCAGAGAGAGAAAAAACGTTTAATTTGATTGACACTTCGTGCCAAAGCCCGATTAAGGACTTATATCCATCTACTTTCTGCCGGTGGGTCGGTTTTTTTTTTCAACGAGTTAATTGGATCAATGGAAGCCTTCCATACGCGGAGGTTGGTTTAGGTTAACTGAGTCTGAAAATTTGTCAGAGGCAAATCGCTTCGTGTATGAATGAATGACAAAAGAGTAGGTATACCGTATCGAAGAGAAGCGTGGAAATCGATGGAAGGATTGTCGGGAGTACGATTTTGAAAAAAATCGTCAAAATTTTGATACTGACTGAAATTTTGATTTTTCAGGGAGAATATAAAATTTCTAGGCCAAATATTGAAATATTAAAAAAAAAATTACAATTGTCATACGTCTCTCTAATTTCCCAAGGGATCGTTTAAAAAATCGTAGGTACGTCCCTGGTAAAGAGAAATTTTTAAGGTCGTAGATGGCGCCACTGGTTTCCGTGGACGCTGCTACGTTTATTTTCTGGTCCGGCACAAGTCGCGTTTTTTTAATCTGCAGCACGATCCTCATATTGGGCGACTCGATTTTTCGCGACTGTAATATTATGTAACGGACTGTACCACGAGCTCGCGCTATTATTTCGCAATTCGCGAATTTGACAAGGTTAAGAGCGAGCCACGTGGAGCGACGCGGGAATCGAGGGCGATTACGCGAATAATGACGGAGTCCGCAGGTGGTGGTGGGTGTCTTGAAATGAACTCACGTCTCCGTAGCCGATACGAACAACGCTTAATTGTTCTCCAGTGCGAACCGCGCGAGGCGACCTTGGATTTTGGCATTAAGTCTCGCGAGACACTGACTGTCCTTAAGGTTCGTTCACATGGTACGATTCATTCACGGTACGATTATCGCGAAGTGAATTAACGAAGAATCACGAACCTCCTCGAGGATGATTAGTCAATTGTCGTTGCTGTCCCTCCGTGAGAATCGTACCGCTCGCCTAATAACGATCGTTCACCCATCATTTTCCCGTGCACTTTAAAGCGAGAGTCTCCCGTGTGAACGTAGCCTTACAACGTAGATTTCTCTCGCGAAATCGACGTTTAAAACTTTTTTTAAAACTATTTGCCAACTGGCCACTCGCTCACGGCTAGTTAGCTTGGATCGCGAGCGCCACCACCTTTGTCGTGCAAAAATTTATACTGGCCAAAAAAAATTCTACCGTGCAAATTTCCTTCTCGCGAGACGCTGGTCAGACCTTGCGTCGAAAATTGCGTCATTATTTCGCGATCTGTAGAAACGAGGAAACGTACGTAAAGACACATGAAAATTTGAAAAATTCAAAAAGAGCGAAGTCGTGACCCTAAGAAAATTTCACACGAAGCACAAAGTAGTAAAATGTAAAAAAAATGCAAAATTAATTTTTTTTTCTAAAAAAATACGATTAAAAATTATCATTATCGATAAAATATTTGATTCACCCTGACCCGATGCCAGCTGAAAATTTTTAAACTCCTATGTATTTAATACTAGAACCGTAAGCCAGTCTAGCTCCAGCGATGGGTAAGTGTACCCGTTCTAGGGTTAATAAAGTCGCGTATCTGGGCCACCACTCGGCGTTTACCCTCTTCTCATGTAAAGCAGCCTTATCTCGAGCGGTCGTTTCTCCAGAGATCAGGATAAGCCGCCTAACACGTAAGAGCAACGTAACGCGCTCTTTTACGCTCGAACCACCCTGAATCCCGCGTAATAACGTAATCCGCGACATCGACGCCCGTCCGTCGCCACTCACATTGAACGACCTTACGATTCCTTATCCACGCTCAGAATCACAGAAACGCGCTTGCAACCAAGTTTCATTCAAGTTTCCATTTAGTGGCCACTCATAGTACGCGCGCTAGTACTATAGCTATTATTTACTACGCTTCGTGCCTATGGACTGAATTTATGCAATCCCGATAGCAATGGGTACGAACGACGCTAGAGAGCGAGTAAATATTAAAATTTACCAAACTTCAGATTAAGATAACGCGAATGAAAATTTGATAAGAATACTTATCAAAAATTTAACTTAACACATCCTGAATCCAAAATTACCTCGATCGACAAAAAAAATAATTCGCGCTCTCTCGAACGAATTAAAATTTCAAAATTTCAAACAAATCGTCCTGACGTCTCGAGCACTTCCCTACCTCCCGACGAACGACCTCGAGGAAGCCGTCGTCGTTCCCTGCGTGCGAAATACGCACGGCTGCGCCAGCTCGGCATAAGGTCTGTCTATCTCATCGGGAGAATCAGCGCCATTACGTTGTGCCGGCGCAACGCAGTCTTAATTGCAATTAATATCGTTATGGAATTAAGCGCCGCGGGCGGTAGTTGCTATACGGAGAGAAGAAGAAGAAGAAAAAAAAAAAGAAAGAAAATCACGAGGATCCTCGCGCCATGAATGAGATTGAGAAACTGGACTAGAAATAGATTGAAAAAAAAGAAGGAAGGCTTAGTGTGCGCGTGTATGTGAAAAGACGAAGTTTAAGTGTTGCTTAACGAGTTCACTCGACGATTCGAATGTAATTCACGGGATTCGTTTTAAAAGCATAAATACACAAACAAGTCCGGCTTAATGACGTCTAAATGACGCTTCGCGCAAGCTACGTTCAAACTACCTTTTAAGTAAATACGTACGACAGACGCGTTTGAATTTCGCGCCCTTACGAATTTTCGTTATTACTTTCTAGCACGACTGTACCCATTCAATTCGTACGTTACTTTTGGGTACTAAGTGTCTCTTTTGAGGAAACGAGAATGATAGAAAGGGGGGACCCTTAGGATTTGAGTAAACGCTATGTGTGTCCTTGTCTAACGCACGTGATTCTCTATAAGACCGTCTCTCTCGCACTCGCTGTAGGTATAGGAAATTCGAAAAATTCACCGATCCTGTCAAAAATTAACCTCTCTTCCGATCGGTCCCTCGGAATATACTGGGTGACAAAAAAAAAACTACAAAGCGTCTCTTACGTTCTCAAAGAGTCTCCTAGCAGGACGTCATAATAACGTATGTGCTAACAGGCTTTCCATACGACTGTAATGTTTCCTCTCCGCGAATGGAATCGTTGTTATGGGGCCGTATTTGGCGCTAGGACATAAGGAACCCGCCGACCAGGGGCGTATTAACGACCAACCTAGAGGCAGTTTGGCCCTGGGAAATTGTCTTGGACGCGTACCAGTTCGACCGTAAAGAATATTTACGCAGTCGTTCCGCGCGTACAGTTGCGACATAATGCCGGTAACAAATCAGA